>JANZLQ010000037.1:22618187-22652795 GCA_026212715.1 Elanus axillaris | reverse complement strand
CT
The DNA here is from genome assembly GCA_026212715.1 of Elanus axillaris. Lineage (NCBI taxonomy): Eukaryota > Metazoa > Chordata > Aves > Accipitriformes > Accipitridae > Elanus > Elanus axillaris. The sequence goes on along the minus strand of JANZLQ010000037.1, from coordinate 22,652,793 downwards.
CCCGGCAGCCACCGGCTTCCCTGTACCTCAATCTGTGCCGTGTGCTTGGCGTAAAACTCCAGAGCCTCGTCTCCCTCTATCTGACCTCCCGGCTTCAGCATGTTCTGCAGCTCTTTGTTATGGCGAGCCAACTAAAATAAAGGAATGCAAAGGGAGTGGGAGACACCAGATGTCTCTCTCTGATATTAAATTTCTGATTTTTGGCATAAAAAAAAGAAATAGTACGCAGTCAGCTGCTAAGAAAGGGCAAAGTTGACAGAAGGCTTGTTCTATTCCAACCAGACACCCTGCAGCTCTATTTTGGGAGCAAGTCAGAATGATTCAAATATGTATTTTTTTAATATCCGTGTTATACTCCTCTTCTAGCCATCCTCTCCCACCCTTTGCCTGACCTGGGAAACTCTGAACATTCACGTTCCGTCTGCCCTTCTACACCCGCCCTAATTCAAAGGTGCGCTAATCACACAGGTATCTAGGCAGGGACAGAAGAGAAAATTTGCATCAATTGAAAAGCAGATGCACAGCATTGCTCCAAAAATGCCTCTGGATGCTCTAAATTCACCTTTCAGCCGAGTGATGGTCTTTCTTCTCAGATGCTAAAGGAACAAGAAGTCTGTAATGGAGCGATATATATGCAGCATCAATATATTAAGTAGATCTAGATATATTCTGCCCCCCCCCCCCCCTTGTTTTTTTACCTTTCAAACATCACACTGTATTGATACAACAAACCTGACTGGCTCCAGCATAGGGAGAATGCGGCAAGAACCATAAAAGCAGAGCGAGATTTCTGCTTGCAGTTTAATTGATCTGTGAGAATTTCTTTGGGAGTATAGAGTAACCTTTGATACAGCTGAAAAATAATACATTGCTCCCCAGTACTGCCAAGAACTTGAATCACTTGTCTTCAGAAACTTGGTCAAGAGCCTGTCTGCTTCCCATTATAAAAGAAAACTCTAAAGCTTTTCTTATATTATACGAGTTTCTCTTCCGATTCTTCACAGGTTTACAAAAGCTGTAGGCGAAATTCTACCTGATGAGCTAATATATAAATGTTGTGTCCCACGTTCCTCGGGGATGCTGCAAGATCTTCTCCATTTTCTCCATCCTCAAATTCTACTTCTCCCTGCAGATAAGCCTTCTTTATCACTTCCACCTAGAAAGAGAGACACAGGCCACTGAAGAGACCGCTCAGGCTGAGGGCTCAAGTCTCCTGAGGCCAGTATTCACCTCGTACTCGTACAGAGGTGGAAGGGAGCCGAGCATATACACTTAAGAGGAAGGCCGATGGGCTTCTCAACCACCAGCATCAAACAGAAACCTGAACTCAGCACCTTCAGCTCACTGACACAAGAACCTCAACTTCACGTTCCCCTCTAGGTAACATATCCTGGGCCACCATCGAGTTCTGACCGCTGGCCCTCGCCGTACCTACGCGCACCGAGGCAAATCCGACGGTGTTCCAGCTGTACTTTTTGAATCTCCTGTTTGTGTTTTCACCAGCCAACACATTAACCGGCCCCAAAGCCTCCTACAGTCTACTGAACCGCCTTTAGGTCACAAGAAGTTTTCGTTTCTCTCTGTCTCTTGTGCAAATAACTTCTACATGTGGATTCCAAAGACTCGGACGACGCTCCTTCCCTGCCTTAAGCAGGTTGCTGAATGCCCCCTCCGTAGCATTCGGCGTGGCTTCCCTAATTGCTCGTGCTGCCGGGGAACGAGAGGGACCCCTCTCCTGTGGAGGATGTTGCACTCATTCAACCAAATCCTTGCAAGGTCTTCCCGTGGCCAACAACCCACGCACAGACCTCTTGCAGCAGACACAACCGCCCCAGTCTCCCCAGCGCTGCTGTCCCAAGGCTTGAAGGGGCATCGGGAGTTTCAGAGCGACCCATGGACTCACCAGCTCTTTGGGCCTCATGTTGTAGAGGATCCTCTCCGCGTTCTCGCTGTCGTGCCTGCTCTCCATGATCGCCAAGAGCAGTTTCGAAGCGTTGTTCTGAAGGGAGGGAAGAACACCGCCAATCACTGCCAGGAGTCAAAAACCGAGGAGGGTACCCAGCTTGGGCACTACCACCCGGGTTGCCCAGAAGGGCTCCGGATACCCGGCTTCTAAAAACACGAGCCGCGGGAAGGCAGAGCCTCCCAGCCAGCCCACTGCAGGACTCCTACAGCCTCGCCTCCTTCTCCTCTCATTACCGATACACGCAACTTACTAGTATTTTTTACCACTTTATTTCCCAAGCCCTACTTATCGGGGGCCATCAAATTAACCCAAGTTAGGTTCAGATTTCCGAAACGCTGAGGTTTCAGGCTTGTACTGTTTTGTTTTAAAGATACTGCAGCATTACTACAAGCTCTCAACTCCAAAACGGTGCAGCTCAGCTTTACTCAAGATGCTGTTGATTAAATCAAAGGACAGCCAAGGCTGAAGACACAGACGTGCTTCGCTGCTTTTAACTGAAAATTACTCTGCGACCTGCTCATGCCAAGAAACAGAGGGAGGAAATGGGAAACTACCACAAGGCACCAGACTACTTTAATACGAACAATTAAGATTAAAATCCATCATGACTGACAATAAAACCCAATAAAAGTATTTAATTTTGAAGTATAATGCTAATTGAGTCTAAAAGCATTTTTTATTTAGAATAATAAAAAACCCACATTACCCATAATAATGGTGTGAGTCGGCAGCGGAAAACAACTAGACATTGCACTATAAGACAGGACAATAAGTCAGAAAGGAAATATTTCTAAAACATATGCTGATGCAGGAGTGCTCTGTGACTGCTGTTGCTAGAAGACAACCTGCTAGGGTATTCTGAAACCAGCACAAGGGCCAATTATTTCAGCATTAATATGAGCCGCCCTAAACAATTCTTGATGATTAAACTTCAACTGATTAAACAGCCGCAATAAAGTATGAGGAAACGAGACATAGCATGAGAAATTTTACTTCCATTGTATATGTAAAAGCTCACCAACAATGGAGGAGTTTTCATCAGCTTTAAATCTCTAACAGGAAATTATTTTAGGATTCCTCAGCGTATCTTGGCTGCCTGCATCCTCCCCCCATCTGAAAACTGGTGCCTCCGTGTTATCACTTAAAAGATGAAATGCCTGTGACAAATAATCTTTGGGCACTGCCTCCAGCTTGCCGATGCATATAATTTTTTGGCACTCATGAATATTGGGATATAATAAACACCCACATAGTTCCAACAATAAAATTATGTTTCATCTTATTGTTAACGTGGATGGCACAAAATATTCACTTGCCTTCAGTTCCAACACAAGGTCCATCCTCTTCTTTCCCAAAGGGTTGATGTCATTGAGAATTAACGCTGTGATGATGTCAATACCGTTGGACTCGTGAGTAGCAATGCAGTTCTGTCCAAAGAAAATTCATCAGACTTCACTAATTGTCTGCACTAGAAACGCAGCCTAGGCTGGTGACCCAGCCAGAACAGAAGAGTCACCTCTTTCATCACCTCGTAAGCTGTTCGAGATGGATAACTGAACAGAAAACTCCAGTCAGTGGAATAACAAAAGATTAAGGCATTTTGTTTCAGGCTTTTCCTATCATCAGCCATGGCATGTCCTACAGAAACCACCCAGCCTCAGGAAGCAGAAAGCAACACAGTTGATAAATGAAGCAGTTACATGCCAAAGCGTCCAGGCTGAACGCATAGCTGAGGAAGAACGCTGTTTTACTGAGATTAGGGAGAGTTTTCTTTATTTCAGATCTGCCAGTCAACACCTACTTCAGTCCCGTCTAACCAAAGAATGTGAATTTCGGTATCCTTCTTGCTTACCCTTTAGCCCTGCTTTTACAATGGTCTATAACTGAAATGCACCAACCAGCAGTAGCTTGCTGGCTTCAAAATCCAGAGCCCTGCGGTCGTCAAGCTCCGCTGCGAGGATCCATACCTATATCTAAAGGTCGTTGTTCCACCTGACCCGTATAACAGAGAGACACCGTCAGTCACGAACTGATGCGTACGGCCTCCTGCCTTCTCTCGCATAGGTACGATTTCAGCTGAACATCGGTCCCCGTCCCCCCCCGCTTTGTTCAGCTTTGCTGTAAATTCATTTTGAGTGCATGAAGAAAAAGCACTTTGAAGAACAGATGTTCTCAAAGACTTCTTGAAAAGTCATATTCCAGTCTCTCCTTACCATACTATGGTTCAATTAGTATGCAAACGGAGAAAATAAGCCGATATCCATGGGGGTAAGTGCAGAGGTTTGCTCGTTGGAAGGGTGACACCCGTCTCGGAAGACAGGACTTGGCCGGTCACGCCAGCCCACTGGGAAAAGCGTTCTCCACCGCACACACGCACCCCTGAGCACGTGTTATTTGTTGAGCCAATGCCAAAATATGCAGCCGGAGTTTGGAAAACTATTTTGGGGTAGCTATCTCTTTAGTATGGTTTAGTCTAGACTTTCAGACCTCATTTGACTCAGTGAAACAGTTACAGCGAGAGTCACATTTAGAGCAAAGGCAGAAGACACGGGCCTGACCAACTGGCAACGCTGCTCAGAAACACGGCTGTACAACCCGCGGGAAGGTGAAGTGGAAGAGCACAGCCCAGCAGCACCGCTGCCCCTGCCCTCTGGTCCTTCCCACCGGAGCAAACCGTAATTCTGCAGCACCTGAAAACTCCTGCTTATGCCAACAAGGTATCTTCCCATACTCCTTGCCGATTACTCAACCTCGAGCAGACCGAGTCCAGCCGTGGGTCAGTAACTGCTTTATCTGACAGGATTACTGTCATTATTCAGTTACGCCTTCCCCGTAACACGGTTACTTAAACCACTATGCTCGCTTTAAAGCAGTTATCCCTGCTCGGAGCAGAACATACCGCTGACAGCGAGCACGGTTTGGGGAGAGCTGGACAGCGGCTGCCTGGTCCTCACCAACGCCCGACCCGTGCTCGCTGGGAACCGCTGCCGCATCCCCGTGCAGGGACAGTCGGCAGCAACGGGCTCCTGGTTCTACACGCAGGACTACGTCTGCAAACAACCTCAACGTGGTTATCACCGTCATTAACAAAGCTACAGAGCTCAACCTTCTCCCATCAGGCTGGGGGAGCCGCATTTCTGGCCTTTTTTACGACAGGCAACAGAGCTTGGTTTTAGCCACATTTTTGCATCCACATTTTTGCTAGAAAGCATTTAAAGTACAACAGTACCCCACTCTTCTCTGTCAAGTCTAAGAAAACAACGTAAATCCAAGCAAAGCAGAAAAATCTCTGCTGCTGGGAGTGGTTCAAGTCCTCAGAGGGGAGCCCAAGACAGAGAAGTCGATTATTATCAGTCCATTAGGGAAAAAAACCCCAACCCCAAACCCCTTTGTAGGGCAAGTAAAGGGAGCAGCGTTACAAGAGAACACGTCTAGCAGACCGAGAGCCAAGCCCAGCAGAGCACGCGCCGTGGGCGCAGGGGGAAAGGGTGACGCTTGTCACAGCTATGGATGTATTACCTGGTTCTCGTGGCAAGGCCCCTGACAGTACTCGGTCAAACTTTCCAGCGTCTGGTTGATCAGCGCTACGTTTTTCTCATTTATATACAGACCAAGAAGTCCAAGTCCACCAGTTGTGCTTCCACAGATACAGTCCAGAAACTGCAGCGTCTCGCACACCAAGTTGTAGTTGGTCTTGTTGTTCTGGCAGCGTAGAAAATTCTGCGAGGAAGAAGTGTCAAAGCCAGGAGGGAAAGGAAAAAAACACAACATGCAAACTGATGTTTGGATCATAATATTTTATTAAGTTCATCCACCCACAACTGCACCGCACGGTATACCGCTCTAATTTCACTGGAGCCCGTACAAGCAATTTAAGTCTCTTTCAGGGCTGGCTTGCCATGTGCTGCTCTCTTGAGCAGCTTGTTGGCTTCAAATTTTATAGAAGACGAGCAGAAATAAACAGAGTGCGTCCATTAGAGCACTGAAACCCAACACGGAATAGGCCATTCACTGCGGCTCAGAAAGCTCTGGAGCCTGGAAGCTTTCCTTCTAGCCTACCTGCTACATTTCGCTGCTAACCATCACTCAAGGCTCCCTCCTCCCGAGACCTTTCTCCAAGACAGAAGCAGCAATTCCCTGGCTCTGGCTTCACAGCAGCAGCACCTGCGCACGCAGCAAGGAGGCACCTGACTGCATGCCTTGAAGGAAGGTGTCTCCAAATGCAATTCTCTCAATTGCATTTCCTCCCACATAATTATTGCAATCCCTGCTTGAAGCTGCTGATTAGGAGCAGCTCCTCTAATGACATGCCAGGTTTATCAGCATGGAGTAAACATGTTTGCTCTCTCCTGTATTCCAAATGAAAAATCCCCTAACACAACCAAAACAAAGACGGACAATTAATGAAAAACAATTTCCCAGTGACTCAGATGCTCCCAGCAGCACACTGTAAAAATGGAGAGCCGCTACCCCTTTCTTTTCCTTGAAGTTTCAGCAGGAGAACGTCTATCCAGCTAAATTCTAGCAGGTCACAAAACACTTCCAAGGTGAAAAAAAACCCCCTCGGGTGAACAAGATGCAAAGGACTATGGAACCAGCAAGGTCTTTTCTGCCAGCCTGCAGAGGAGCACTGCTAACTGATTGCCTCTTCTGCCTGCATCAGACGATTAAGTCTTTTAAGGCAAACAGACTGAGAAATTGCCAGATTCAATTGAAGGCTAATCTAAAAAAGGAAAACGCTGTCTATGAATGCTGACTAAAGGTGACAGTGATTCAGCACATTTCAACTGATTGCTCATTTCGTATCCTGACTTTTGATTAACTTGTCAAAATGTAGAAAGGTTGATGCTACAGAAATTGGAGCTCGTGCTTTCCCTCCAGGAAAAAAAGCAGAAATAATGGATAATACTCTAAGTGATGAAACAAAATGCTCTCCAGCTGCGGTACGGCATTTATTCTGATTACAGCTAGGCTTATACCAGCCTTAGCTTCTTGATCCAAAGTCAATAAACACAAAGGAAAGAGGAGGAATGAGGCACAGGGGGCAGAAGGACCATGTTAGATGGCTTAACAAGGGGAAGAAAAAAATAGTGGAAAACAAGACCCCACTGCATCGTGAGAAACCGCCCCAGGGAATGTCTGTTGCCATCTCAGCCAGTGTAGATTAAGCTCTTCATTTTCTGTCATCCAGAGCATCTCACAGGCTACCGAGTGGGAACACAACTCTTCAATATCGAACATGCCATCCCACTGCTTTCAGTGGGAACGAACCCGAGGAATGCACCATCCGCAAGACCCTGCATTCCAAATAAAAAGTGTCAGACTTGCAGATTCAGCTAGAACCTACAAAAAATATGCCGCTTGTGGGACCTGGAGGAGAAAAGAGGGAAAAGAGCATTGATACTGCCTAACTTGAGAGACCCTATACACTCAGCCGAGGGAGAAATACTTTCCGATGGGATGAAACGCACGCAAAGTCCGGCAGTTTTTAAACTCCTACCTTTGTGAATAACCTTCTGGAGACATTTAGCTGACTTCACGCTACTACCCATTTTTAGGGAGCCCAGTCCTCCCCATTTCTGGGACACACGACCAGACAGGGCTACACTTGCAAAAGGTGGCACCTGCAGCACGTCGGGGTGTCGGAGACTTTGCTTCCCAGCACACAGCCTAAAGCCGAGTGCCCTTCAGAGAAAACACGATGACTAAAAATAAAATTGGCTACTTTCAGAATACTAGCTTGGTTTGTTCAAGCAGGGAGGAACACAGAATCCTTGGAACGAATAGTTCTACCATTTAAATGGGTAATTTCCCCCCAAAGTCTATATGTTTTCTTTGGACAGTCTCTGTTTTAGCACAGCTCTGATCCCTAATTGGAAAAACTTCACAAAGAAAGAACATAAATAAGAAGAAAGTCTTAGTAAAGAAATATTTTTAAATGAACAGATTTTTCTTTACGAGCAGCCAGGCAAGGCACTTTTCACTGAATACGGGCTTGCGCTTTGATCTTATAAAGTTAATTCTCACACATACTTCTTGCCTAAAACATGGCGAGCTAAACCAGCTCATTCTGTGCATGCAGCAGTACTGCTAAATTATCCAATCGCTCTCCTGCAGCATGCAGAACTTTACTGTTCTTTATTACTTAGGCTTTGTCTCCAGGGATTATGAGCAAAAGAAACAGTCAAATCCAGCGTTAACAAGTGCACCAATTCCTACTTTTTTTTTTTTTTTTGCACAAAAGCAGCATTTTATCTACCAACCTAGATCTTTAATCTGAGCAAGACTGGCTAGGAATATTTTCATTTCAGGGAAATAATGTACTTGATAAGAAAAAAGAGAATTGGAGTACTATTTTTCCCACGAAGATGGGATTTTTGAGTGTAACGCTGAAGCTGGACGCTTGGCTGTGGCGGTGTGGAAGGCTGCCGGGTATCCCCGGCCCGGGCACCAGCTCCGGAGGGAGGGCACTGCTCCCTGCCCCGCGGGAATCCCGCTCCGCTCCTCCAGCCACCGCAGCTCTTGCTTCCAGCAAAGCGTTCCCTGGATGCATCGCTCGGCTTGCCACGAGCTTCAGTTCTCCCGACTGCTTCTGTAGTATACAGGGACGCCTTCCTTCAGAAAAGAGACGGCACAGAAAAGACCTCCTAAGGAAAGCAGTGGGGCTGCAAGCCCAGCCAAAGCAGCCCAGCCAACGGGCTGGCTACAGCAGTTCAGAGCCGTGACAGCCTTGGCTTTCGAGGCTGAGCTCTCGTGCAGAACCACGGGTCAGACCCAATGCAAGTTTTATAAGAGCACCCAAGTATCTGCGTGCTGAGAGAGGAACAAGAGATACCAAGAGGACTCCACAGGAAAATTTGATGCATTCAGCCTGAATTGGGTAACAGGACACGCTTAAGCATCCACAACATACTTAAGCGTCCACCCGTTTGTCCCAGTCCTTGCGTTAATTTGAGGAAGATATTGCAACTCTTCCTCCAGACCCACGGAGCGAGCCGGAGAGGGACAGCATCCTAACCGCGTGCAACGCGGAACAAACTGCACTTTCATCTGTGGAGGGAACGAGTGATGCAAAAGGCGCAGTATTGCATTTCACAAAGCCCTTTCACAAAGACTTCCTCCTCCTGTCAAACATGTATTGGCTCTGACAGCCGTGACTTGCATTTTCCTGTTTTTGCCCAACATCAGGCTACTCTCAATGGCTAACGGCTTGTAAAATGCTTGGTTTGACAAACCCGCAACTGCACTGGGCAGGTGATCCCTGTTCACTTCGAACTCACATATAACTTACACAGTTTTGGAAGACACACAGCTTCTGGAATAGGTCTTTCTTACTCCTTTAAGCAGCGAGTCTATTGGCAATATCGATAAGGAGTTCAGTTACAGCGTGTTAGCTGCAGACACAAAGGCTTTGAAGCTTTAGACACTCCTGCCTCCCCTTCAGGGCTGAAGGGGAAAGGCAAGCGTCAAGGCAGGCAAGCAGCAAGAGGATTAGATTTGAGAAATTGTTCCTCCGACCTTTTTTTTTTTATTAACCCCCCCCCACACACACCTTTTTCTCCCAGAGCTGAATGCAACTACCTGCTGTTTGGGGAATTAAATTGTTCAGGATGGTGAACCGCTCAGGCCAAGTTTCTGCGTTGGCTTGAATTCAGTTTTGCTCCTATAGCTTTCAGTGCCTAGCCAAAGCGAGCAGCAGCAAAGGATCATGTGCGTGCGGTTTGGAATACTGCCACACAGAACCGCCGTCCTACTTGTCTCCGACATTGCTAACGGCATGAAAATTGTTTGACAAAACAAAGATCAAATAGTTTTTTGAAAAAATTAGGAGAAACCCTGATGTATGTAACCTCGGCACCTATAAAATTCTAGAAGAATTACACGTTCACAGCGCAGGAACATTACCATACAGATTTGATTTCACATATTGCCAGCAGCAGGGCATTCGAGTTCAGCGGAAGTGATTTGGCAGGTCTGAAAAGCACTCACGCAGGGTCCTACACTTCTGGCGTGCCGTACAACAATATGCAATCACGGCAATTATTCCTCCTTTATGAGGGCATTTAGTACATTGTACCGCTTCTCCCTAGCTCCTCACTTTTATTCAATTCTAATCCAGCAGCAGTGGTTACGCCGAACAAAAATCACGTTAATTGCAGTCCATTTGTAAGCAAAAATCTTATCTCCTGCGGAGGCAGGCGCTAGATAAGATTACTAATGCGCAAGTTCTGGGCTTGCTATTTAAAATAATACAAACCCATCACAGAGCATCCCCAGGACGGCGGAGGCTGGCAGGGACCTTTTGGACCTCTCCAGCCTGACCTCTCCCAGGTCTCCCTGCCTCTCCTTGCCCATCGGACGCTCCAGTCCCTTAGTCACCTTTGAGACTCCCTGCCGGATTCGGGAGCCCGAGACTGGACCCAGCACCCCGCAGGGGGCCCGAGGCATCCCACCAGGCACCGCGGGCTCGCGCACATCCAGCTCGTTCGAACGTTTCCTGACCCAGTTCTCCTCCGCCAAGGGTATGTCTTCCTTGCTGCAGACCTCCCCTCTGGTCTCGGGGACCTAGGGTTCGTGAAGGCCGGTCTTACCCGTGAAGTGCAAGGTGAAAGCGGCATCGAGCACCTTGGACTTCTCCATGTCCTTTATCCCCAGAGCCTCTGCCCCGTTCAGCAGCAGACCCAAGCTCTCCCTAGGCTCCTCCTGCTGTGGATGCCACCTGGAAACCCTTCTTGTTGCCCTTCCCGTCCCTCACCAGATTCAACTCCAGCTGAGGCTTTCATGACACCATCCCCACGTGTTCAGATCTGTGAAAACCCATGGGAATCTGTTCGCTGGAACCTCTTCGCATATGCTCGAGGACTGCTAGAACCAAAGTCTCAATGCTTGCTTTATTTTCCTACACGACTTGTCTTTTTTCCCTTTCCTTCCCCTCCCCAAAGTAGATCAGTAACTTCACAGCAGAACACTTGCTTGCTTTACGTATATACTTTTAAAAAGCCGCGTCAAGTGCTGATCCCACCACCTTTCCTATGCATTGCAAAGACCACTGAACACTGGATAACTAGACTTCCCTGTATTTGCCCAGCAAGGCAGAAATACCTTTTTTTTTTTGGATTATCTGCAAGGCCAAAGGAAACAGTTGGTCCTGCGTCAGTTTAAAAAGGCATGGGATTTAGCCAGACGGACGCGACAGCAGTGACCGCACAAGGCGCCATGAGCACGCCTGCTCAGGAGCCAGGCCGTACCTGCAAATCCCGATTGTGGTTTTCACAGAGCAGCTGCAAGAACCGGAGGATGGGTTGCATGATTGAGATCACAGCACTCATCTCCAGGTCATCTTTGCTCTTGTCTGCTGCAGACTGCGCTCCTTCTCCTGGCGAATAATGGTCATCGGGATCAGCTTCCCTCCGGTAAGCGTTGTAAGCCTTTCTTGTAGCTGCAGAGGCCTCCAGTAACTGATCCCGGACCTCCTCGGTAATTTGGGTCATAGGCTCTCTCGCTAAAACACACAAGAACAGATCTTCCTCAGGCAAACCGAACAGAGGGGACCAGAACATCTATTCACACATTTCCCATTACAGCTTCACACGCAGGCCAGCTACTCGGCATCAGGTCTTTTGGTAAGTATGTTTAGTGTGATGTGAGGGTCTCGAGTTTAGAAGGGTATCATGTCACTCTCTTTGCACCTTTTATGCGAACCACATTAAAGTTATAAATTCTGGTATTAATTGGTTAGGGCACACACATCTAGCACTATCAGGGGTTACGATAAAAGGACCTGCTATAGAAGAAAATTAGGATTTCTCCACTTATTGTTAGAGAAGGCACTGACCACAACCCACAGTCCAGGGTCATTACTACGGATCAGATTTGGGCAGCTTGTCACGATAAGACAAGGCGGCAGAGTCTCATCTCAGAAATACTTTTCATCATTTCAATAGCACAATCTCACAAATGGATGAAGAGGGGATGAAGCTCTTGAAATCCCAAGCCAGGGCACCACTGATCTCTGAACTTTGCTCTGTGGGATCAGAGATCAGAGCATTATTGCATCAATTGAAAGGAGTTCAAAACACAGCATTTTACTCCCTTGTCACTTCAGATACGGAACAACTGGGGATTACCTCTTTTCCTGCTTGGTACATCTCTGTCTGAGTCTTCGTCTTTCTTTTTATTTCCTAAGTCACTAGTATTGACTGTGACAGTAGCCTTGATTTCTTGCTGTGCCACTTTCATGCGGTCATAAAAAACCTTAAAGAACTTTTCAGATTTCTTATCTTCCGTCAGTCGGCAGAAGAACGAATGCTACGAGAAAAGGGAACAGGATCTGTACCTTCATACACGGGTTTGAATACAGATTATTTCACCTTTCTGCGCTGCACGATATCCTGAAGGACTGGGAGGTTAATTAGCTTTCAGTAAACCAAAACCTAGAGCAATAGAAGCTCGTATTTTATTGTTAAGGAAGCCCAAGTGTCTCAGCTACATTAACTCCCTTATTAACAACTTCCAAACACATTTGTAAAGAAAAGCGAGTGCAATAAATCACACCAGCCCTAATACACCTAGGCAGCACGCTTCTCTCTCAACAACGGAATTAAGATAAGTACAATGAATTAAGGTAAGGTAAGGACAATGGAATTGTCTATGATTTGATGCTCAGTTCAGAAACAAAAGAGTATGAGCAAAACACCGAGAAAAAAGAACTGTCCTGCTTTCCCACCCTCAAATCAAAGGCACTGTGACTCATAACATGCAATAGTCGATGTTCATCGCAGTCCAAAAATGTACAAGCAGGGCAACGTGACAAGGGACATTTCACGCGAAGTTTCCATTGCCCCGTCGGCAGCAGACGTCTTAAAACTCCTTTTAAACCCTGCCCTAATATATCTTTAAGTGACAGAAAAACTCAAAGCATTGACTACCTCTACAAAGGTTTATTAATGTTATTCTGCCCATATGTGCACGGAGACAGAAAGTTCTTTCTAAAATGGAGGAGAATACAAATCATGTACAGGTCAAAAAGGAGCCAACACAGTGAGTGATCAGACAATTCTTGATGAAACCAATATGCTGTTACATAAATCAGGACCAGAGCTTAAACACGACTGAAGGATGAACTTGTAAGTGGGTCACCTTATGCAGAGCATTATGAAATTAGTTAGCATTCTGCAGCAGCTCACGATCCAACAGCTTTACATGATGAATAGGAATGAAGCCTGATTTATTGAAAAAACAAAGTAAAATGGGAATAGCAATATATCCTGCCCGCTTTTCTGCGAAGCGGAGCACACAAGGCCGTCTGTGGTACGCCTGCCTTTGATCACTCCCAAGCAGCTGCAGTCAGAACAGTGCTGGATGACTTTGAAACACTAATAAAGTTGCGTCTTTGATTACAGACAGAAGAGGAATGCTACTATTTAAAGAAGTTGGTCAATATTCACATGAGAGATCCCTCCCACCACTGCAATACCTTCTACCTGCCCGGAGCATCTCAGGTAAACTCTTAAGAGTTTGTTCTTACTTCTAGTGATTAACAGAGAGGAGGGAAAGCAGAAGAACCAAGCACGGGCATCACACGACCGCAAAGCCAGCCACGCCGGTACCTTCTCCCGACATCCACTCGAGCAGTCTCGTAGAACAGACAGGGCAGCGCGCTGCACGAGACGCCTGCTACCGAAGGTCATTGCGACCGAAACTGTGCTGGGTCCTGGGACGTGACACAAGACGGTTTGGATGCCCAATTCGTTTAACAGTATTTGCACAATTATTCTCTAATCCAATACTTGATATCAAGAATTTTAATTTTTTGTCATAAAATATGCCCAAATAAAACCATCCTTGCTCTGAATGACAGTTTACTTACCAGTTAGTGAGGTTTTTTTTTTTTTGTTTGTTCTAAACTGGTTCTTTGGCCTGACCAGACGTAGCGGACAGAATACTGTCAAACTACCATCATAACTAAAAGATGTATTAACGTGGTTTCCCTGAGCTGCCGACCGGTAACCAAACCCAGGGCTGGGTCATTTAGACAGGCAACACCACTCTGTTACCTGGGGGCTACAACTACAGACAGAGGAAGAGTTTGCATTTAAGTCGCATCTTGAAAATTTTACTCTACCAGTTTTACACAACGAGCATACCGGTAATAGTGTTTTACAGACAGACCAGCATAAACTATCGGTTGTAGAAAGCGTAATCGTCTTCTGAAAAATAACGCAATTTGCTCCTCCGGCAAGTGATGGTTGTCACCTGGCCACACGTCTCAAGAGCCCTTACAGGAGGAGTTTCCCTGTGATGAAGCAGTGGTGAAGGAAAAGCTTTTATTTTTTTTTTTTTGTAATGAACCACACTGAAGAAATACTTTGTATGCGAGTAATTGTCACTTGCTGACAGGCTTGATTTTTGTTGTCTTTTCAAGCTTCTTAACTGACTTTCCACTGCACTTCAGAGAAAAAACAAATGAAACGAACGTTTCCAGTAAAGCTTTCTTGTGTGTGCTGTGCATACGTTCAATGGTTGTCACAAAATGATTGTTTCAGTTTAGGTCAGGATGCCTAACACCCTCACACATATGAATCAACCACATGCCAGCTATCAAAAGATACTGTATTTTAAGAGGTGCGATCCTGCAAGTTGCACTCGAGCAGGTAATCCGTGGTGATAATTATGACAGAAATCCCGAAGTTTATTTACAGACACAGCCTCAGAGCAAAAACTGGAAAAAAATAATCTCCCTTTTTAAAAAGGAAATAGAGTGACCATTTTAGACTACAGTATGCCAAGGGTCCCGGCTTGCACACAGACATTGTGCAACCACAGGCGAGACTGCGGAAAGAGCAGGCGCGCGAGGAGAGCAGCCTGGAACGAAGAGAAGAGCAAACCTCTGCACTCGTACGCCTTTTGGAAGAATAGTGCTTTTACCGTACCGCTGACACGGAGCCTTCGGCGCTCGCCGGCCCTTTGAGGCCGATGGGAACCCAACGTCCAAGCATCTCCTCTTCCTCACCGGGCGGAGGAGCCCGAGCTGTGTCCTCCTCCTCCTCCTCCGGACAGATCCCGACAATTTTTCCACCACCAAGCTGGGACTTGCCATTGCCTGGAAACCTACTGTAGGGCAGGGAACCGTCAGCCGTAACGTACCGGTGCGAGGACTGCCGCTGGCTACCCCGGCGCGAGGTGCCAGAGGAGAAGCTGCCTGGAAGGCAAGGGAAGATGGAAGCTTCGTCTCGTCCTCCAGGCACTGGCAGGGAACCGGTTGCCTGCTCTTGCAGAGCGCTGAGATCGCGCAGTATCCAACTGCCTTTTATTTCAAATGTGTTTTATTAATGACTCTTAAGAGCCATTGCCGTGAAACAAGAGACGTCACGTGACACACAGAAAATCACGAGATTTTGCTTTATGAACGCCAGGTTCAGCAAACGGCTTTACAAGTGCACGCGCCTCAATGAAATGCAATACATCTCCAGAGCGCAGCAACCAGCCGATGAAACGAACCGAGACTTCCCCCATGCGAGAATATCAGAGATAACGTGATCGCAATTAACTACACAGCCACAGAATGAAAAAGTCAAAACCATCCACAGATGACATGCACAAGCTTCTAACGCTATAGGTATGCTCACCATGAGCAAGGACATCACGCACAGAGTTCTCAATCGTTTTTAAAGACCGAGCAACCACCACCTACACAAACGCATTCAAAACTAACTCAGGGCAATGGAAAAAGCTTTGTCAAGAAACGCAAGGGGAAAACCTTCTTGCGTAAAGGTTTGCAAGCTCAAAGTCTTGCAGGTGACTGGAGAATATATATATTTTTGTGGCGTACCATTTCCACGCAGGTAGGAAGCACTAGGCAAGCAGCAGTACGCTGCTTCTTTTACAGGCGTATGATACATCAAGCGTTACGGTGAGCCTGTATTTGCTTCGAGGGGATGGAAGGAGAAGAACCCAGCATGGGCATCACATGTCTGCAAAGTCAGCCACGCCGATTCCTCCTCCTGACATCCAAAGCGGTCTATTAAAATACCCGAGTAAAACAACTAATAACACCAGGTACCAGGAAACCTGTGGAATCACTTCTCCTTCCTTCTCCTCTCCGTCACCCAGCTCTGCTCCTAAAGAAATCCAACCAGAAACCTCATGCACAACAGAATATCCCCCTCCCACCTTTGTCCCCTCCGGCATACTGCCTCTGAGCCAAAGGAGGACGGTAAATAAATACCACCACCGCACCTTCTATGACTTGATTTCCTTGGTCCACGCAAAACATGTTGCAGAAGAAAAGCTGCAAAGCAAGTGATTGATTTTACGAGCAAATAAATCAAAAGTCAAGTTTAAATTGCAGCGCACTGATTAGCTACAGCCTGGCCCACCCTTGAGCACCATCAGCCCTTCGCTCTCGCTCATTAACAGAGCCCAAAGTTGTGTTTAAGTAATGCATCATTTTGAGAAAAGCATCCTTTCTTTAGAAGGCATCAGAGATGATGAACTATGTCTGTCCGTAGTCTGTTCCAGTGGTTAACAACTGTTAGAAATGTGTGATTCAGCTCCTTTTTATGTCAATAACTTCCAGTCACTGAATTTAATTATATATGTATTTTTTAAGCGGATGTCTCTTCTGTAGTTATTCCCAGGAACTTGGATCCTATCCCCTTCAAATTATTTACATACACTGTTAAATGTTTACCTACCTTTTTTGCTAAACTGAAAACATTATTTTTGCTTCCTGGCATTTTATTCAGAATTAATCTCTTTTTCTGTGGTGGTTATTTTTTGGCACGTTCTGAAATATTGCAGATCATTAACAATCTGGATTGTAGAATCACATTTTTAAAAAAAAAAAAAAAATCAGCAAAGAACGGGCACATTTCCTAGCATTACCACTTCACCTCTTCCCCCCTCCTGCCTTGTCTTCCAAGACCCGTGACATAAAATATACATAATTTCCAACGATGAGAGAAACTCAGCTAACTACCCAGCTGTTCATGGGAGTGGGATTACAGAGGCAGGATAACCACATGGCACGAACAAATGCTCCTCAACGTGTCTCACATACCAGCAATCGGTAGCAAACGGGTTTTTTAACGAGCAGAACTGACATCTGCCCCTTGGAGAGTGAAGCCACAAACTGCAGCAGACTAACACCTTCGTGTAAGGTGTACAGAGTACAGACGCAGTTAACTAATCCACTACAATTTAACTAATCCACCATAAGTTTAACGATGAGCGAGTCTGTGCCCAGCGTAGGACTGTTAAATGGGGGTGGGGAAAAAAAAAAAACCCAAAAAACCCAGGAATCAGCTGAAGGCAGCTAATTTCTAGCTCTCGGATGTGAAAGGCTAATCCAGTTTTGCCTGTGTGTGCTGTCACCTTCACTGGCTACACCTTCCTCTACGCTGTTACCTGGATCTGCCCCGAAGTCACAACTGTTTTGCCAGCCAAGGCGAGGAACAACCGTTTGATTGTTTTGCATCGAAAAGCTTGGCTTTCCGCCCCAGACTTTGTAATTACAGGCTGGACTGTACGCACTGTCTGAACCATCATGTTGTGAGAAATATAACTAAAACCTATTAGCAGGCGTTGGGTTGAAGATGCATCTGCTCAGATGCGTGCTTCCTCCCGAAAGAAGGGTGGCCTGATTTTAGGCAAGCATTTGGCTGCAGAACCCAAACGGAGATTGCCGTCATCCTGCAGAGGACAGAGTATTTTCTGGACCGCACCCTCCGTAATTCACAAAGCTGTTTCAACAAACCACAGACATTAAGCCCCGCCAGACTGTCCGAACAGATCCCACAGAATTCCCCAGGAAAACAAATATTTGATTACCAATAAATAGGGGAAAGCAAAGCCCCAGCAAACACCTGAAATTAAAGCAAACTGCTGCCACCTCCCTCCCCGTTCCTCTAACGCCAGCGAACAGAAAATACCCCGTGAACTTGACTTGTCAGGGATATTTCAAAGAGGAAAGTCCCTCCAGATACAAGAGAAAGATCAGCTATCTGGCTTCAGTTCAGGACATTTTATTCCAACTCTAGAGAGAAATTATTACGGGGATGTTAACTTGCTTGGGTTATCCGGACAGGCTGCCAACATGAACTAATGCAAAACTTCTGTGCTACTTCATGTTTGCGGAAAGAACTTGCCACCCCCGTACCGTTTCTTATAGCTGGACTACTTCAAAGCAGCCACGCTTTAAGGGGAACTGCACAGCTAACTGAAATCAAGTACAAATGCCAACCCTTTGCATTCTGCCTGAACGTACTTCCACTGCAGAAAATTCAGACCTAACTTTGCTTTCTCTCCCCCCCTCATTTATTTATTTTAAATATCACCGATCCCTCTCTTTTCTTGAAATCTTTCATGCATCCTGGCTCGCTAAAGATCCATCACTCTGGGGCGTGAGTGATAGATATCATTAGTCTTGCATAGCTTAAGGAAATGGCAGCTGAAATATTTCATGCCGAACATACTTCACAGTTTGAAATAAACCCATAAGGAAAATCTGCCAGAACACCTCAATTGCCTGGTGGTTTTATTTTTTTTTTTTTTTTTTTTTGCAAACTGTAAAATAAACTTTGTCCTGAAAGCAGAAGGGGGACTTCCCAGCTCTCTTTTCCACAAATAAGACCAACTCTCCGTCACGGGCATCCACACGCCGTCCTGCAGGGCTCTGCTCTCAGCTGGAGAGCCTGTCCCACCTTACGGGGGATGTTTTTTGGGGGGATACGAGCGGACACAGACAGATCCGTGTCAACGCTCGTCTTTCCCAACTGGCTTTAAATGGAAGAAGCAGCACTGCACCGCTCGCTTCAGGAAGATGCCCTTATATCCTACACGTTCTCCTACTGCAACGCCGAAAATCTTGATGCAACTTAAAGGCATTTCACAAAGAGGAAAGCAAGAAGAAACCTCACAGAAAATACGGTCCCTTCCTGCCCTTCCAGAGCCAGCACAACCCTCCCCCAGGAGAGCGAAGCGACACTGGGCGATCACCGGGACGCGAAGGCACGCCGGGGGAACGGCAGGTAGAACCGTCGCTGTTGGGTTTGGGGTTTCAATCCCCCCGCAGACGGAGCAGATGGCCTCCGAAGCGTGGGAGGCTCGGGGGCCTGACCTGCTTTCAGCACGGAGCCTTTCTTTGAGTTCCTCCTGCATACATGTGGGAGCACGCACCCGCCGGGTCACTCAGTTAAGCTGTGCGAGGCTCTTGCATGGCAGGAGCATGAATCCCGCTTCCTTACCGAACCAGCAAGCTCTGTGTAGGTGTGAGAAACAAGGAAGTCTGCAGACTCCCCAAAAGAAAAAAAAAAAGAAAAAAAAAAAAGAAAAAAAAAGTGTAAGATCTTGAGAGACAGAGGAATTAAAGAAAACCATAGCAACAAGTCAGTCCACCTACCCAAACCACCCACCCACCACCAGTTTCATTTGCTGACGCACTTCAAAAACAAGCTGGCTCCTACCCGCTCTGGAAGGTGAGCAAGCCCTGAGAGCTCATTAAATTCCCTTCTCAGCTACTCTTGTATGCCTGCAGCTAGTGAGCAAGTGGGATATAAATAGAAGTTATATAACATCGCTTTGTTGATTCCTGTGCTTACCAAAAAAAAAAAAAAAAAGAGGCAGCATGACCTTGTTTTTCTCAATAGCTTGCCTCTGCCTGCTTGTGGAGGACTTCAAACCTGCTAGGGATCATCTTCAAACTTTATATTGGACCTGGACCCCATGGAGAGGACGAGGGAGAATTAGTGGTTTACATCCCTGCTCCTTACAGGGCCAGGATCGCACCCGAACGCCTAGAGGATTGCCGCACGAGAGGCCTGGGGTACCCAACGCCCGTGGACGATACGAGGCTACCAAGACTGGAGGGCAAGCAACGCAGCCGAACCCCGACGTAGCATCTCTCCTCCTCTTTTTTTGCCTCTGTCGCTCCATCACACAGACGGGCACCTCAAAATCCAAACACAAAACCTCCCTTTGGTCAAAAAGACTGAAAGATGCTGTGACACAGGAGTACCGACGGCCCGAATATACTTCGCAAAGAAGCATCAGCTGCAGCTGAAGTAGAAAGACTACGGGGTATCGCTACCATCTCACCCCATCCACCCTGTTCTCAGTCTCCCCTCTGCCTCGTACTGCCCTAACAAAAACACCGTCATCTCTGCAGGAATGCCTGCTCGCAGCTTTTGGCTCTGTCTCTCGGCACGTTGTTAGTAGGGCTTGTTTGTTTTTAACATGGTGGCATCCAACAGGTAAGCGAGATTGAGAGCTCGCTGTGCTAAATCTGTGCTAAATGCATCAATATACACGTGAAAGACAGCGTGCTCCTCCGGGCTTGCCATCCTGAGTCTCCTCACGTGCTGTGGATCAACAGAGCATCAGGACGCAGATTTCCTCAGCGCTGACTTAATTATTAGTGTAGGTCCTGCACCTTGTTTTGAAGGTAGCTGCGCCGTGTAGGAGGGTCTGGATTTGCCATGTGCTTCATTTTGGAGAGGGGTCTCTTTCCCAACAGGACAAGATCACTGCCCACAGCTGAATGCGATGGTTGATGTAGGTCCTTATCCACATTTACCTTTTTTTTTTTTTATGTCATGTTCTGAAGTAACATACCCAGAATTTAAAAAAAAATTAAAAAAATTATGGTGTATGTTAACTTGAGAAAAACCCAATAAAATGATGAAGGACATAGGTGATTACTTAATACATGCCGATAGCTTGCTGGTTTTGCATTGGTTTCCCACATAGGTATTATTAAAACAAAGTAAAAAAAACCCTGTATCAACAAATCCTGCCTGTTACAAACAAACAGTAGAAATTCTAAGACACATTTTTTAATCAAAGACCAAAGGTTCTCAAGTGCTACTTACAGAAGTTTAGCGATCCAAAGATATTCTTGCCTCTGAAGCACTTACCATCGCGTACGACTTCGTGCGCTCGCAGCTATCTGTGACTGTTGCAAATTTTTTAAGTGGTAAATCTGGTTTAAAATGTCCAAACCACAAACCCTAAAGCACTACTGTGTCACAAAATCTACGTTTTGTACCACCAATCCTTCTGCAATATTTTGTAAATTTTTCTCCCCATTTTGAAGGGCAATGGCAGTCACGGAAAAGAAGAAACTAAGTGTTTCAGCAACCAAATAGGACAGGACACATTTAGGCCAACAGGAAAAGTGGAAAAAAAAAAAGCAGGTTGACTGGCTGGTTCCAGTTATTTTGCTGTTGACCTTTTTAGCGTCACCTATCCTTCCATTTTTGTCACAGTATTTCACCGCCGACGCTACGGCGGGCCGAAAGCAGCGAGCCCCCTCTCCCCGGTTCACTTCGTTCCTGCGGCCGTCCTGCGTGCCAGGAACACAAACAAGAATTGGAGAGCTCCGGATTCAATGCTTTTCGTGCATCGATTCTGCACTTAATAACTATCGATCACCTTTGGACAGTCTGAGGCACCGAGTGCAGCAAAGGAGACCAGCGTTCACCGTGCTGGAGTTTTCTTACTGGTGGCGATGGAGGGGTATCGACTGAGTCCAGGTCCGTGTATGGTGCAAAACAGCTGGAGACAGGAGAGTCGTGTTAGTCCAGCATTTTACCCAAACCAGGATTTCCTACTCAACCAGACTAACGAAGAGCTGGCTGCTGTGATTTCTGGTATCTCGCTTGTTTGGAGCCCCCCATGGTACTTCTGCAACGGGCAGCACGGCACCATGCGGCCACAGCCCCTGACCCTACCGAGCACTCAAAGGAGGGCACGCAAAATGCACGGCTTCTCTTTGCAGGCTAAAGAGCTCTAGAAGTTAAAACAACTTCAAGCCACACAACTTTTTTTTTTTGTACAGCCACACCTGAAAGGAGCCTCACACGTATATGGTGGTGAGCTCCAAACCTTCCTTGGCTCAGCACACTGATTCGCTCTTGCCCTGCGGCAACGGAGCCGCGACGGCCCCTTGGTGCTGCCTCGAGCCGCGACGGCCCCTTGGTGCTGCCTCGAGCCGCGACGGCCCCTCGTCCTCATCCCATACCCAACTGCTGGGGGAAAGAGGGCTGTAGAGCAGATCCCATCATCATCCTCCTCTGTGTAGGAGCAGCAACTCTCCTCTTCAGATGTCTTAAAGCTAGGAGCAAATTTCCTTCCTGAAAAATAATCACCTTTTCTTTGGACGCTGACTCCCGTCACCTCATCCTCTGGGTTTGCAGCCCACCTTGGGAAGAACTGCGGACGAAGGAGGAAAGAAGGTACCACGGCACTTCGAAGTGGTAGCTCTGCATCACGTCACTTCGGGGTAGTGGTTAAAAAAACGCCTGAAACTAAACTAATGTCATCAACCGCATTTGACCTTCCCTTGCTGAAAATACCAACACATGTGCGTGTGTGTAGTTTGTCACGCAATCTAACTTTTGAGAAGATCCCTAATTAAATGAGCAGCAACCCAAGTCTCCACGGAGAGGCGGTTACGTAAGGGACTTTACTTGCCATCAGCTTCCACTGACCAAGGAAACCCAAAACTACATAGGGGAGGCAGAGTAACGGCGCATATAATTTTTATTTAGCAGATGAGAGACAAGCATTACAGGAAAAGTCCTCAGCAATTTCCTCCGCTGTCATTCATTTGCCAGGGTTGCTTTAACGGAGGAAAACTCGCCGTGTCGCGGAGCGCGCGGGGAACGGACGGAGCTTTCACCTCTTCCGAAGGAGATGCAGCTCCGCGAGCAGCGTGCCTACGAGGAGCAGCACCTGCCACGCAAGCTCCGGCAAAGCGTACCCACGCCAGCAGCCCGGGGGGACGGTTCCACGCGGCGGCCGGCAGCACCCCAGATGCGGGACGTGCTCGCCCCTCGCCATTTCGGAGGAGAGCGTGGGGCCGGCAGGGCATCCCCCGCCCAGGGCTGCTCTGTGCTGAACCGCTGACGCCAGCTCTCTGGAGGTGGATGCTGAGGGTTATATAAATTAATAAAGGGGTTTATGTAATTTTCAGTTCAGCGAGCTGCAGCATTTGTCAAGTTAATTTGTTGCCCGGTTTTGACCCTGCGGTTCCACCTCCGCTTCTGTCTCCTCACAAATGAGGGCAGGCTTCCCACCGAAAGCCAGAGCTCCAGCTCCTGCTGAGCGGGAGCGACGAGCTCACCGGACGCAGCTACGACGCTTCCATCACCATCTCTGTTAACAGCGAACCTGACAGCATTTCTAAGTGAATTCTAAAACCTAAAAATAACCCAGAAGAGTTTCCATCCAGAGAGCTTTAAGTGGGCAAAGACGTCCGTCTTTCTCCCGGAACAGTTCATTTATCACATCCACGTTCACCCCGACAGCAAAAGACAGAGCAGCACGGGACTCAACGTGCCATACGCTACCAGCTTAGCCTCCTTCCTAGAGGTAGACCAGGCTCATTTTTTCTTGTCCTGCTTCTGCCCCGCATTAATTTTCTTAACAGTACAACAAAAATCCCTCCTGCCAATTGTAATAAGGAACATTTCTAGATTTGCTTTTCTGCGAGCTGGCAACCACCTACTTTGCCTAGCCACAATACTGGCCCTGCGTGTATCTAATGAAACAGTTACACCTATTCCAGTTATCCCTTCCCAACATCATGGGGATCTGTTCTCCCACTGAAGCTCATGGGAGTTACCTGGGAACTCCCATTATTAACCGTATTACAATCAGCATGTGCAAGTTCCCGTGTGTCAGTACAAACCTTTTGCTTAACTTCAGGCCGAACTCATTTCCCGTGTGAAAACCTGGCGTTAAGAAAATGCCATGCAGGGGTGACACATTTCTGGCTTTGCTGCCAAAAAGTCTTTTTTACATAACCTGCCCCTATCCCGCCGGTTTCCTATTCTCAAAGGCCCGTAGATATAAGCAATTTAAGTTCAGTAAAAATTATTCAGACCAAGCACAGAATAAACTCGTTCAGAATACTATAAATTAAGAGCTGCTAATAATAACCAGAAACATTGCGAAATGATGATAAACTGTGTAAGACCTCAAAGACAAAGCTGTCTGATTAGGCTACGCCGACTTTCACAATGACAAATGTATCTGATGCAAAATGAACACAGTTATTAGTCCAGAGACTGACGATGACTCTTCCTCTGGCAGTTACTGGAAACTGCTGTAGAACTTCAGAAAATCCACTCTGCAGGTTGCAGAGGTTGTAAAGCCCTACCTACTTAACCTGCAAAACTTAGCAAAAGAACATAGATCAGACAAAGATCAGGATAAAAGACCACGGGAAGTATCGGGTTCCTCTTCTTAAGTGCGCCTAGGTTCCTTAAGCAGACAGATTTTGCAATGTATTTTGTAAAAATGAAATCTTACTAAGTAGGAGACCGCCACATTGCTGCACCCAATAAATCTTTACCGTAGCGAGAGACTGCTTTATAAAACCTGCTGGACTTGAAGCTGTGCAGCCTAGTGAGTACCCCACGCATCCCTCCTGAACAAATGGGCTGCACCCAGAGCCTTCTCTATTTTCTGGGGGAGCAGATAAGCTGTTCTTCCTATGGGAAGAGAGAAAAGTTCCGTGAATTTAGCGTCTCAGGACACCAGCTTCACTTGGACCCCGTTCAGCAATTACTCTGGGAGATACAGACCTGAAATCGTGATTTTACTAAAGAGCAAGCCTCCACCTTCGCTTTGATTCACCAGCGTGGAGCTAGCTGTTCTCCCAGAAGTTAAGCTTTGGGGTTGGTGTTTTCTTCCATTAAAGTTTTCCTTACTTGGCTTTCATGACTAAAATCCTACTGGAAGATCAGAGCGCTGAGTATCTCCTGTTCTTGACGGACACTGTAGTAGTCCCCACGGGCTCCGACTGTGCTAGAGCCAGTGCAAAGCAAAGCCAGGCACCAGCAAACTCGCTCCCTAGCACCAGGAGATTAACCAATACAGAGGTTAAGTCAGGGAACACCTTTGCGCACTGATAAACCTTCTTTTTTGCCTTTTGCTATCAGGCCACTGGATTGCTATAGCACAGAATATCTACGTTACCACTTCTCCATAGGCTATTTTCAATAAAGTCTCATCTGCGCTTTGCATGCATGAGTAAGAGCTCCTGGGTGTGTCCAAGACCTCAGAGCTTACAGCATTAGCTGTAGGCATCACAAGTCATTTGGTTCCTAAAACATTCTGTACTTAAAAGCAGCCTACACCAGACCCCCTCCCAGCCCTTCGCTGCTGCATCAGCGCACGTACACGCACATGCACCAAGTAACTGCCGGCTGCCCAGAACATTTTCTAAAGGTGAAGACAACCACAGAGCACTTAGTCCCGACTGGGAAAGGACGGAAAATAGTTCCTCTGGTTTGCAGAGGTAACATCTCTAAAGGCAAGAGCGCGACAGAACCCGGCAGGACCGTAAGGCGGGCGGCATGTGAACGCACTGCACCGTTTGCTACAAGCGTCCTATGCCAGCAGCTCATTCCCAACCGGATAGTTATTTTACAGACTCCCAGCTCCCAGTTACAGACAGCAAATGCAAGCTAAAGAATCTCCCTTTTTGGCGAAAAAGGTGTCTTTGGAGATTGACTGCAGATTTCCCTGTTTGTTCTGACCAGATGAGCTAAGGAATCTGCTTCCAGCACCGACTCGCACACAGCGGGAAGTGACTCGACTCAGTCCATTAGTTCTGGGCTCCAGCACAAGCAAAAGATCTCTCCACGTCACGCCGGTGCGGAATTTGTTTTTCCTTCCAGCATGACAGTGTGAGGTTACCCGAGGCTCCCTGAGAGCTAGGAAGATGAAAGCTCAGCTTCCTTTACATGGGAGAAGAGCAGGAAATTTAAAGGAGCGACTCTCCCCAAGGAATGCGAGTCCTGTCACTGCAGTTCAAGGTGACGTTTAAATGCTCAATTCCCACTTTGTCTTTTGCAAAAAAGCTTCGCTCTAGAGCACAGACACAGTGGAAAAAGGAGGGTACTGATTACACAGACAGCGTGAAGGAGGCCAGCAACGTTCCCTCTCCTCTCAGGAGAAGTCTGCACGAACACAAGAGGTGCTGCTGTACACATCTAGTGCATGTTTTAACCATAACGACCAATTAGAACTAGCCAGGATTCAGCCTCATGTTACACTTAATCAAATCTTACCACATCCTGCTGCCCAGAAGATAACAACTGCTCTTTAGCACATCTCTGGTCAGGTTCGAGTCAGCCTTTTCTATGGGACCAAATCCGTTTTCACTGGCAGGCTGGTTTTCCATCGCATCAGCCGCTTAATTCAACTCGCCCCTCAGCTGCACGAGCCCTACGAAGAGGGGACCAGCAGAGCTGACCAGAACAGGACGGGCCGTTTTGGCAACAGCCCACCGGGAGGTTCGATTAAAGCACAACGTGGGGTGCTACCCTCAGTCTGGTCAAACATTTCTCCCAGAAGTTGCCACGGAGGTCTCGGGAAGAGTAACGCTCTAAGCGCGGTGCCTCTCTGCTGCGGCAGCCACAGCGGAGACAGGCTGCGTCTCTTGGTAGTTTGCTTTTCAGGGCAGAAAAATAAAAGACTGGGCAGGGGTAAGACTATGCTGGCAACAGTGGGCCACACACGTAAGATTTTTTTTTTAGTTCTCTTTGCCCAAGCTCTTCTGAAAATGCTAGCATGTTTTATCTTTAAGTACCTCAATAAATGTTCCTAATTAGGATGCAGCACAAACGGCACCAAATTAGAAGCCTAAATCTGCGTGTATATCAAACATTTGGATGTATCATTTCTCCGAGTGAAAGGAACAATCTGCAAAATCTGCCTTCTTAAACAAATGACCAATTGTTTTGTTCAGATGTGTGAAACACATTGCAGCAGGCTAGGAAAGGGGTAACACTCTCTGGAATAGCTACACATAAAGCCCATTGTCCAAGACAGAAAGAGACTGTTTGCAAACAGAACACATGCAAAGTCAAAAGAATAAAATATAACGTATTCAATAATCTCTGTAGGCATATTTTGCAGTAGTAAGGTTTTACTTTCTGTTCGGAAGAATACTGTACAAGCTAGTTGGTGTATGTTCATTAAAATCCATACCAGGCGCAATTGTCCTTTCGGGAAACAAAACCCTTACTTAAAACGCAGAAACAAAGGACAGCAAGATCACGGGAAGACGGTGGTGGTCTGGAGTTTACTGTAATTTTAAATTCCTGTCTGAAATCTAACAGCTAGTTGTAAAAGCCTCTGAGCATGCTGCAGTTGCTTGAACTTACTCATAGAAGTAGTCACATGAACTCACCCTACCAGGCGGTTACACTACGCATTCCTCTATATTGCCCTGGGAAATACCCCAACGACCCAGTGCCCGTGCAAACATTTAATAAGTTAACTTCTGCATGGTAGACACTGATATTTTTCTTAATTACAAGTCAAAGATCATTTAGTCATTTCCCCTCCCATCCCCTTAACCTCCTCAAGTTTCCTGGATTTCATAAAAACATTTCCCTTGCCAACACGTTTTAGTTATAAGCTTGAAGTTTTCCATTTCCCTACCTGTATTGTAGTGTTCCCACCTTCCAGAAGGGCAATGGCTAGCAGGATGCTCTCATGGAAGACTCTGTCACTGGTGGCATTCATGATGAGATCTATGACCAGGTTGGATGCACCTTCTTTATCCAGATGACACTGGACATCTGCCAAACTCATCTCACCTCGGCTCATCGAACTCGATCCAGAGCTTCCTCCTATAAAGTTGATCACGAGAAACAGGCTGAGATTCAAACGTCGCCATCCTACGGTGATGGCACCTCTCCTCTGGTTTAAATCATTAACCTATACCGAACGGTGCGCACACGTTTATTAACACCGATGAACTCGTCTCCTAGCATTTCTGCCAGGAAGAGTTTGCAACTTAAAGCACAGATCGGACATGTTGTAAGACAGGTACTTAACCTCGCTTTCACGTGTGCGAGTCTGCAGGAGGTGGTGTCCCGAGGGAGGACAGCCTGGGCTGGCAATTGGCAACGGTTATTGCCAGAGCTGTCTTCCATCAGCAGCAGAAAACAGAAAGGCAGCTGCTCTGTCGGAAGAGGATTCTGCAAACTGCGTGGATTCAGGGACACAAGGAGAGGTAAAGGCTCTGCAGGACCAGCGAGGGGAGGGAGAAAAGGCAAAACAAACTCCGGAGGACGGCAAAGCCAACACCACGCTTCCGTGCAATTGCAGAACCGCGAACTTGACGGATAAACAGACAGAACAAGAGAAGCAAGCAAGAGTTTGTGGAAGTGGCAGGAAGAACGAGAACTGAAGCAAAAGGCTCTCGAAAGCAGAAGAGTATGGCAGTAGGCAGCACAACACAAGGACTAATGAAATACCTATCAACTTCAGAAAATAGGGGAAAGTAGTTTTCGGGGGGTTGGTTGGTTTGTTTCTGATCAGGCCTCCTTTCAACAGGATTACCCACTGGCTTTATTCTGAAGAGGCAAAACCCACTGAACTGTGTTTTGACAAAACACGCTTGACATGACTCTTAGTGCTGCTCTCAAATTAAATAGACTGCACTTCGTAACTGACTTCAACTACAAGTTTTGCTCATCCTACCCTGCAATCTCTCCGTAACACAATGAAATGCTTTTGTTTCACATACGGTTAATAATCTGACATCCTTATGAGCAGATTTCCAAAATACTATTGCAAATATTAAATTGATCAGGTTTTCTAGGTACATTCATTCAAAGCAAAGTCACAAAATTCAAGCCAACCCAAGACAGGCTCTGGGAAGTATAAAAAGCTCTGGGTGCTTAATTTTAAAGTACTTTCTCAAATGCAGTCAGGATAAAAAGAACAGTGCTCTCAGCCGCACGAGGAAAAAGCGGTTGACACGATCAGAAACAGGAGCACGACGCTCCGCTCAGCCTAAAGCGGAATCCCTCAAGGAGAGTTAAAACACGTTGGGAGTTTCTAAAGCCAGGAGCGACCTGCAAGCAGGACTTCTTCCCCATCCATACCGATAGTTTCTTCTTTTGGGGGGATATCATAGAACAGAACAGGAGGGGGGGAAAAAAAACAACCCTATTTCACCTGTAAGGTAGGGATTTGCCAGGCAGACACAGACACACAGCATCTGGCAGGGCAGATGACACGAACGGCTGGTGAGCAGGAGCAGGTCCTACCTCCTGCCCCGGCTTTGCTGGTGCCTCCGGCAGACAAGGGGCCATTGCCGAAGGTGGTGAGGCTCTCGCGCCGTCCCGCCGGTCTCACATTGCCGTAGTAACGGTTGACCAAAACTTGCCTGAGTGCCTCGCCCTTGATTCAAAGAGGATAATGAAATCATGATGTGAGCTTAATGAATAAACAAACTACTAATATTCAAGCAGCAAGGGGACCGATGTTATCCTTAGCCTACTTGACGTGAGGGAGGGGGAACTGAAACCCTGGAGATTTGGAAAAATCCACTGAGCATCTCCCGATGCGCTCGGGCAGGCTGGGACACCGGGAGCCAGGGGGGGGGGTCTCATGGGGCTTAGATAAGATTACGGGTTCCCCGCACCCGAAACAGCTACAGTTCGGTTTTTGTGCAAAGCTTTCGAGACAGATTTTATTCTCAAAGATTTTTTTTTTTTAATTAAGATCTATTGTCTCGATCTTAAATGTAAAAAAACTTGCATCTGTACAGCACCACCACAAAACGAAGCGGATTAGAGAAAGAGCAACATCAGAAACGGCTTTGCGAATCAGCAATCCCGTCTTCCCAAACCTATTTTGCCATTTCACCAACGTTCCAGGGACGCACTCTTGCCTCCCCTCCATCAGCAAGTGACGCGATCTAACGCTGTCAGCCGCCGAGCGGAACCCCGAGCGATCCCCGCTGCATCCCAGCTCTTTGTTCCCCGCGTCCCTGCTGGCAGCTGCCCAAGCCGCCGGGTCACGCCAGCAGTCAGCATCCGAGCACATGAGCCCACGGACACCGCGGGGCACCGGTCCTCAGATAACCCGGGAGCTGCCGGCACATCCCTGCAGAGCAGAGCACGCGCCCAGAGGAGACCACTCCACCTCCCAGGTGGAACCTTAGCCTGCGGACCCTGCTCTCAAGTCTTTACAGGAATTCCCAGGAATTCCGAGAGCCGTCCAAAAGCTGGCGGCGCTGCCAGCGACGGGCAGACACGCAAGCGCCGCAGTTGGATTAACAGATTTTTGTGAGGTCTTTGTGCAAAAAGGAAAGCGAGGGATTTATTTTACCTGGGAGGTACTGCTCTGCTAACGGCAGCGTGCTGTGGTGACAGCACTACCAGCCTGAGACAGTGTTTGAGAGAGCGGAGGAAGAGAGTTTTCTGGGGATTCCAAAAAAACAAACCAAAACAAACAAATCTGTCTAGCCGAGAAGAATGTCGTATTAAAAATCTGCCAGGATGAACTAAATTATCTTCATCTCCATTCACAAAACAAATGCTTGACACTGATTTTCGGTTGCGCTTCAAATGAAATTAGTTGTCTGACTATAGATTCAAAATGTCATTAACTACAAGGTTTAATAACATTAGCTGTCATGCAAGTGAAACCTGACTTTTTAAACTTTCACAAGAGGCCTTTTAAACAC
Source organism: Elanus axillaris (assembly GCA_026212715.1). NCBI lineage: Eukaryota > Metazoa > Chordata > Aves > Accipitriformes > Accipitridae > Elanus > Elanus axillaris. The sequence continues at coordinate 22,622,326 of JANZLQ010000037.1, read as the reverse complement.
AAATAAATAAATGGAATAATGCAAATATGCATTAATTGGCTCATACGAAACGCCAGCACTGCCGCAGCCACGCTGCTTTTGATACAAAGTTGGCAGTCACCAAGGTGGCTTGGAGAAATCTTTATACCCCAACGCACTGGCAAGACAAAAACCTGTCCAAAAATTAACCGTCCTTTACCAAATTTCAGACACGACTTCCAAACGGAGAAGCCCAGCACCTGCCTGCAGCCCACAAGGCTGGTGCTAACGTCAGGGCTCCCACTGTCTGCTTCTTGTCACTACAAATTAGCAGATTAAAAATTGTTCCTATAGATTATTAGTGTGAAAGCTGCAGCACAGGAGCTGCGTTTTACAGAATCAGATGGGGACGGGGGAAGCAGCAGGGAGACAAGATGTAAAATAAACACAAAGGGAGCTTGCCAACCAGCTGCTTCCAAAGTCCCCCCAAAAAAAGAAAAAAAAAAAAAAAAGGCAAGTTACTTTGGAAGCAACAGTAGAAGAAGATGAGCACTTTTCCAAGGGGCATACGCTTCCTATCACCGCTCGGGCCAAATAGTGAACATGTAGGAGAGGCAAGAGACTCAATTGAAAAGCTCAAGCAAATTCTTATCCCAAGCAAATTCTTATCCCAGAGGAACTCCTCTGACTGACAGCGACATGAGAGTGTTTAGTACATGATGCAGTGCTTTAACCATCTTTCTGTTCTCAGTCTGGCAGGTAAGGAAGGCTACATGACAGAACAAGGGCAAGCCAGACAAAAAAAAAATAATTTAACTACATCTTCCTTCTACACGTGTACTGATTAGAAAGGCAACTTGATACCCATATAAGCCCTATGCCAAAAATCAGGTTACAAAGGAGTTCTCACATTACCTTTTTCCTCTTCTGTTAAACTAACTGGCAGTCCTCATATCAACTGGCATTTAAAAACGCTAATTTTTACTACTTACTACAAAGATAACACCACACATCCAACCCCAAGAACTACTGTTCAGTAAGCTCTACCTCCTCCTGACTTCAGGAGGCTAAGAGAAGCTCCTGGAGCCGTCTCCAGACGTTCCTTCTGGTCCACTGTGGAGCAGAAGGCAACTTGTATTCCATGGACAAAAGAGTTGGGGTGAGTGGAGAGACCTCACCGGGAGCTGCTGCTCTGAAGACAGACCTGCAGCCCCTCTGCTGTCTCTGGGAGCAGCGTATCCAAAACGGGACAAGTAACCCGAAAATACAAGAGGGAACACGTATCAAGCGTTTGTTGTTTCTAGTCTGAAAGCTTGCTGATTCACGCTTTCCAAGGTTTGGCAATCAGCATTCACCAGCGTTTTGAATTCTAACTGGGAAGAAAAACTTTGTTTCCTACAAAATTATTCAAACCCACTGTGTTAGCCAACAAGAGTATGACTATGTGATCAAAGTAGAGGGGAGAAAAAAAATAAGTGGCATTTAAGAAACGTTATAATTAATTCAGCTGCAATGCTTGGCTCCAGAACAGTTCTTTAACCATCGTGTTACTGTTGTACACCACTTTGATGCGTACAGTATGCAAACAAATATCAGATGTTTGGCGGCAATAAGAAAAATCAAATATGCTACCTAGATAAAAAAAAACAACAGCATTCAGTTTCAGCTGCATTCGCCACCGAGGTAAACTAAGTAGTATACAAGCATTATTGTACGTGTATCAGTAAAGCAAGAGGCAACACACAACTCGGTTTAAGTGATCTCAAAACCCTGTTACAATCTTTAAAACAGAGAATCTTCAATAATACCTAAGAGTGAAGCAGTGATAAGTTGCTGCTATTCTGTTCCCAGCTACAAGAGCAGAAGAAATTGAGAAACGTATTAACGACATTGATTTTGCAGCTTGGCTGTTTACGAAGGCGGAGGTGTGGCCAAAGCAGGCAAACTCCACCAGCACTGATAAATGTCACTTCATAATTGTGTGATCGTCACCGAAGGGGAGTGCTCTGAAAGCGTGAACAGGCTAGACCAGGTTCTGAGGTTTAATTCAGAGCAGCAAAGCACTTGCCCCTTCCATTTAGTACAAGAGAAGGTGCTCCAGCACCCCATTTGGTAAGCATGGCTGATCATTTCACATTTCCCAAGAGACCGACAGCAAGCAGTTAATGAGAGAAGCTTCTTACGGGACTTACGCTTCACTGTTTAAAAGGAAAAGGTAGAGGATTAGTTCTGAACGTGCTTGACTGCTGTACGTACCCTTCTATGATCCTCCAGTTGCCTCTGTGGTAGACTTTGATCAAGCTCCTGCTGTGCAGGCAGAAATTTCATTTTAAAGTAGAACAACACTAAAGAGACACTAACAACTTTGCACTCATGGAAAATAGGAGGGGAAGTCACAGCTGAACGCAAGGGGGGAGGTGAGGAAGACTGACTGACAAGCTCTCCGAACAGAACATCTGCCCTCAGTTAGCTCTGGCAGCACGTAACCGGTCCGCTCTGCCACCCTCCAGCAGACCACCATGGCATGCACATATGCCAACACATATCTCATGGGTTTAAAGAAAACACATAGTCTGTCTAATTTTACAGTTACCGGTAAGACACAAGAGTTTTTAAGAACTCAAACCATGCATGTCCATGCATACATATACAGAGATACACACACACATACAAACACCCCGTCCCACTATACGCACACTTCTGGTGGAAGTGTAGGTACTTCATTGTATCTGACCGTGGTCAATGAAGCTCTTTTGAGACTGCGGAGGGCCTCTGACAAAACCGGTGCGATTTCTGTTCCCATGCCACGGAATTCTGAGGGGTTTCACTGATTTACGGAACAAAGTCCCTCGGCATGTGCATGTTTCCAAATTAAATCTCTCTTATTTCAGATATTAAGTATCTAAAGGAAGCAAATTGTCAGGAACAGAACTTCCACTTTGTACACTGAAGTACGTTGAGTTTTTGCTGCTTTAAAGCATTCTGAAAATGTGTAGGAACAACCGCTCTATATGGGGACCCATCTTCAACCGGGAGCCATCTCCCAAATATCTCAAAGTCATTCTATGACCACTCAGACGTTCAGTTTACATTTAAACAGTATTCCACAAAAACTACAAATACAAGGGCTAAACCACCACAAATTGCGTTTTGTCCTTCATGATTTCAAATATAATCTTCATAGTCCTATAGCTCAGAATCTCGACACTGTCCTAGATTTAACTTCCAGGTGGTTTCCGTTAGGTTTGCACTGATACAGCACCCAGCCGTACAACCTACCAATGCCATCATCTGGGTGTTCCATTAATTTAAAAAGAATTTGAGATTTCATAAATTCTTACGTCTTCATTTCGGCAAATAATCCATCTTATGCGATGCTGGGGTATCTCATAAAGGAAACGTGCCTACGTATCCAATTCACCGTAGAGCTGGTAACCTTGAAGGTGCGAAGTGACCATTAACTCTTTCACTGGGGCACTTCAAATGAGACAGCTAGCTGCTCTGGGATTATGAAGCTTCCACTAACTTCTTCTGACACCTCCATTTCCTTATCGAAGTTTTTAAATATGTGAGACAAAGGGAAAACCAAATTCTCTATCAGGAGCCAGAGAAATGAAGTCTCACTTTGCCGGTGCAGGGGGATTTCAGAGGAGACTTTTCAAACGCTGCCTCTCTTAAAAGCTAAAGGGAAATGGCTGAAAGACCTGCACTACGCCGGATCGGTTGTAACGCTTGTCCTGTGGGTTCCTTACTTTGTCCAGGAACATAGATTTGGGACCGATTTACATGCTTTTGTATTTTTTCAGACTATCATGCTGATGCTGCATCGGATTAAACCACTTCAACAAATCTACTACTTATTTTTCACTGTCTAGCACCACGCAGAAACACACATTTGACAGGGTTTTTTACCAACAAGACACTCCACCAGGACTACTTCAAAACACCAATATTTGCCTGTTGTACAAATATAGGTGGGTGACACACCTCTACAGAGCTTTCCGTTTCTGGAGGTTGCGGCAGCTAGTTGAAAGTAAAATGCAGAAAAATTAGTCATTCTTCAAGAATCTTTCATCCCAACAGAAATCTAGCGGTCAACACTTAGGGGAAGGGAGCTAGCAAAGCACTTGACTTCAGTTGAATCATCACAAATGAATTAAAGCCGTAATTACTGTTTACAC
>JANZLQ010000037.1:22603422-22613801 GCA_026212715.1 Elanus axillaris | reverse complement strand
CCCTTATCTCGGTGAATTTGCTGAGACTTTGCACGCTGCCAGACGATGAGGTGGCAAATTTGGCATAAGGGCTGTCAGCGCCTGCACTGAAAGGTCACCGAGATCTGCCTACAGGAATGCCTTCCCTCATTTTCCAGAGTTTTCAGTTGGAAAGCGTGTTTTACTTGGGCTGGGGCTTTCCTGGAGTTAGAGACCTCAGTCTCCGATACACCACTGACCTTCAAGGGGAGTGCAAGCACTTGCTTCTCTTTAAATCCTCAATCCTGCAGGTCTTCAACAATAACTGAACACAGTAACAACTATCTTCACATTTTACGTTAGCAGTTTTAATTAACTGGTAAGATGGTATAACTTTTTTTTTTTGGTTACAAGTAACTATAAGAAATGTTCCAGTCTCCTTTTCCAAAGAGCTCACCAATTCCAGTTCGTGCAATAAAACCAGTCCAAAGATTGCAGGATTTCTGAAGGAAAAAAAATATAAGGCAGCCCACAAAAATTTATGAGCGCCTGCATTTCCTCTGCTTGAGACATAACAAGTGAAGCACTGTCTAAGTGCAAAATACACAAGAGAAATGCCTCTGGAGGAAGCTCTCTCTACAGAGAAAATAATTTGTAAGTGCATCTCTCCAGCACTTAAGAGGTTAATACATTTTCCAACTCCAGTCAGAAGATGCATAAAATAACACATATTTTGCACCTTATTCAGCCATTGTAGGTTTAGTTTATCGTTGATGAAGAGCATTGAGAAGGTTAATTCAGTCAACCCCTTTGAACCAGGATTTTCAGTTCCCTTTTTACCTACTTGAAACCTCAAGACCAAAGCAACGAGGTGAAAAAAAAAAAAAAACAACCAAAACCCCAGAACTATATTGAGTGGGTCTGCAGGTGTATTTTGCTGGACACCGTTGTATCAGCTGTGTAAAGAAGTATCACTACTGCATAAAAATAGAAAAACACCACCAACAAAAAAAACCCCGGGGTTTTACTTAATTCAATTACTTAACTTCAAATCCTAAAAAGGACTAAATAATTACATGGGAAACTCCAGGTGCTTATAGAGTTTTGCTGGACTGGGTCGTTTCGGTGTTTGCTGGCCCCTGCCCCAGCCCTCCCGGGGTGGGGGGGAAGCGGCAGAGCACCCTCTCTTCACCCTAAAAAAAATAAAATACAGATTCAACAGCCTGGGAGCAACGATGACGGGAAGCCTCAACAGCCCCAGAGGCAGGGCAGCTACCGGCTATGGGGCTGGCAGCCCCTCCGCAGCCCGCGGTGACTGTAAACATCTCCACCGCGTTTGTTGGCAATTACCGCTGAAGGTCACACATCAGCAGCGGGCCCAAATTCCAGGAAAAAAAAAAAAAAAAAAGCTGTTCTTATGTAACTGCTGCCTGAATGTTGGCAGGTGCCCAGCAGAGCAGCTCGCTGCAATGTGGCTGGGAAGGGGGGGTAGTGGTGGTGGTGGTGGAAATAAAAGTAGGACATCTCCCAGCCGCATTCAGCATCCTGAGCGTGCCACCTGCAGGTCAGCACTAACACTTCTCTCCGTCTGAGTCCGTAAAATATTAATGCGTTTCTCTAGGATGTACGCGTTTGAGTGCCCAAGACTCATGCCGCAGGTGGAAACTGGGCCGAGGCGTCTCCCAAAAAAACTGTCCGGATCGGGGAGAGTGGATGGGAACGTCACGTCGTAAGCAGAAATGCTTCCACGGGGAGGGAGCTGTGCTGCCTGAGCTGTCCTGGACCACAGGGAACCCACGGTGGAGCTCGCCATCTCAACTTGGGTTGTGAAATGCCGTAAAATCTGCATTTGTATCGTGCCTGGGCTTTTTAGTGGGTTGAAGATGGAATTAAAAGGAAATTAAGCTGTTGTGTCTAATTACAACTGGGGTTGAGTTACCACTGCTGCGCGAACCTCTCCTCCAAGAGACCAGCATAGTCAACAGCTCCATCAGGAACACGCTCCCGGCAGTTCCAGCCCAGTAAGGACTCGGATCAAGGAAGGCTCTGGCCAAGGGCTTTTATAGACATCGCACCAGGGTCCTGCCTCGGAGGTTTCTACTTTCTTTATTACTTGAGACGCCTGCACAAGGCCAATGTTAAGACCACGCTATGTATATTTAGCTCTTCAGCTCGAGCCAGACCCCTTCAGCTCCTAACGCTGATGCTCCGGGAGAGCCCGCGGAGCCAGAGAAACAGGAGCCCTGCTGCAAAACAGAAGGGAAGCTCTGAGCACGCAGCTCCCCAAGATCAGGAGAAAACCAACACAACCATGTCGCAAGTGAGGTGCAAATAAGGTGTAAAACGGTTTACAGCTTCCGATGGTTTTGGTTTTCTATCAAAACAAATTGTGCTTTTCATCCATCTTTCACGATACCTTTTCTGCTCTTTAATTTAATACCAGTCTTGCACAGCCCCCATCCCAAAGGTCCGTGCACTTCTACAAGTTTACAGGCACCTGAATGTTTTAGAAGTACTGTAAGATGACTCTCATCCTGATTTCTGTCCCCAGAAAAAAAAAAAAACCCAACTATTACACGAATCCTGCCACAACAGCGGATGCTGCAGAGTTCAACACGAGACCTACAAGAGCTTAAAGACACTATCCCCGTATTTCTGCCAGACCGAGTCCCGCTCCTCAGACTATAGCAACAGGTGTTGAAAGCAACCACCACCCTACAGCGCTTCTCTTTGGAAAACTACAGCTCCATCCCATCCCTCCTTTCCAGCAAAAAGGGAATTCCAGATAACCCCCCTCCAGCAGAAAGCAGGTGAACGAGGCCGATAGCGTGAACGTGCACGACCCCTCCTCTCCATTTCCATTTCCAGCACTTCTCCAGCGCTGCAAAGAGCGCAGCAACCCCAAGGGCTCAGCCCGGCTTCTGCAAGGGCGCTGCCGACCTTGCGCTCAGGTCGCAGCCCTCACCATCCTTCCTGTTGTTCTGCCGGGGATTTCCTACCGTCGAGGTGAATTCCAGCATTATTCACCCCTTTAAAAGGGCGCTCCCTTTCTTCGCTTGCAAAAATTGTTAAGGGGGACTGGAACGTCGATTTTTTTCTATCACGACTTCCAATAACAAATGCATGGACCTCCTGGCATTTTTAGTATCTTTTATCTTTTGGATCCACTGCTCGCTCACTGAAATTACCTTGCAGTAAGCAACTCGGATATAGAAAACAAGCTACGTATACAATCACATTCATACTATGAAATCATGCCGTAAGACAGTTACTTTAATAGAGTTTTACCCTGGAGGAATAAGCAGCATTTCAGCTAATCAGAAAAATTAAGTTGCGCATAGTTTGACAGAAAAGTAAGTTAATAGTTTTACTAATAATGGAGATTTCTGTATTCTTTGCCCTAAATGTTTACGGTTTCCAGGGTTGACGAGGGGGAAAACAACGCAGGAAACCCCAGGATTTCCTTTGAGACTTGTCAGCGCTTCAAGTCCTGTCCGAATCCCTTTCTATAAGCAGCCAGTGCTCGTTGCTGATGGTTATAAACACACCTGCCCTGTCCATGCATTTGCTCCGTCAAGGAGCAATCAAGTTCCTCCTCTGCAGCCTCCAGACCAAATCCTAAATTGCTCTGCACGCTCTGGCTGATTTATTGCAGGCAAAGACAGTACATTACAGCCAGAAACTGAAGGGGAAAGAGTTTCATATTATGACTTAATTTGCAATTAAACAATTCAATTTTCTGTCTGAAGTTTCTCCAAGGTAAAATTATATATATATATGTGTGTGCATGCATGCGCGCTATTCTGCGAAGGCGTAGAACCACATAATCTAAGAGGTCTAGCTTCATGTGCTACGGCTTAACTTCTCAAAATCAGAGCACGCTGCTGGTGCGTACTCCTCAGGTAAGGGTGGTGGTGGGGAATATCTTGGTTCATAAAAAAGAGAAAGGGAAACCACCCCAGTGGCGAGACATCACAGCACCTCCGCAACTGCGCGACACTGAAGTTTGGTGTGAAGCTTGGAGACGCACCCGAGATGTCTCTCAGGAGCACAGCACAGGTCAGAGGCGACAGCAGTGCAGTAAACGGACTTGTGCCACATGAAACGCCGTCCTTCAGACCAAAAATCCGACTCTCCCTCTCTGCACGCACCCTCCGCATCAGCTACCTTCCGCGCACGTGAAGGGGAACGGCACGCGAAGAGGACACATTTCCGCTGACAAACAGGAGGGTGAATACTCCAAGCAGCCCTAGATGAGGATTTTCTGATGCAGAGCTTTTCATGAAAGCTGAAACTGGTGATGGGAGACTTGTGAATTTTTTCTTAGGAAGGGTACCTCAGACCCTGGCTGGACCTTCTGCTCCAGCCTGCAGAGGGGAACCCAGCAGGCGCCGGGACGATGGTGACGGCACCGACCTGCAGCACAGCACGAGCATCCCAACCAGAGCCTAGGTTAAACCAAAAAAGCCACAAATCCAGTTTGTTCTGGTGAGGAATTCTGCTTCTTCCCTCCCCTAAAAGCCCCGCTGAACAGCAAAGACCCTCCAACCCAACCCTGGGCAATGCGTACGCTTTTTGGTCTACTTTTGTGACAAACAGGTTGCTTTTCAAATGCCTTTCAACAGGCAAGGTCTCCAAATATTACTGGGTTTTCAGAATGAAGTTCACCCAGCGAATTCAGCCAGATCAACATAAAAATTAACAAGTTACTGTAGAAAGTAATTTATGGTGCAATTCATTATCTACTCTGCTAAATAAGGAGCAGTAACATTTTAAGCGATTGAATTCTGTTCCAAAGAAAAGGTTGGCTTGGGAGAGAAGGCAGGAAACAGAGCACAGAGAGGAAAATATTTCTTTTTTTCCTGGTATTTCAGTAAAATAAGGTGCCAGTCAATCACTTTCTCAGTATTATACATTTATGCAAAAAGGATCTCAAATTTAGCGCCCACACGAGGGTTTTTTTGAGCTGGATGAGGAAGTTGCAGCAGCAGAGACAGCTCAGCTCCCTCCTTCCACCCTGGGCGCCGGTGCCCGAACCAGACACACTGCTTTTAAAAGTCCTTAGAAAGCTTAATTTCAGTTAGACTAAAAGTTCTCACTCAAATACGGCTTTTCCGCCCGTAAAACAGCTACATGCAGCATAAACACAGCCTGGGCTGTCGCACTGCCAACTGAAGGCACGTTTTTGATGGTAGGAAGCTTTTCACACAGAAATAGCTTCAAAAGTCAGTAATTTTCATAGGGTTAACACCACGCTGCTTTCACAACACATCCGAACGTTTTACGTGGCTCTATGTACCAAGCCTAAGGAGCAAGGGGAACGACCTGTCACCTTTTTCGGTGAAGCCAGCAGTAGTTTCTGCAGAAGGACCCAGCCCTCCGCAGAGCCGCCTGCGCCCGGAGTAACGGCTCTCGCTGGTCCGCAAGCGGAGACACCTCATTCAGGTGGCTTTTGGCAGGTTCTTCCAGCTCGCGTGAGCGCCATTAAACCTCAGTATTTAGTTTTGCCGAAAGAGCCCGTTCGCCGATGACGCGGTAATCGCGGCCGAGCGCTACATGCTGACGTTTTAAGGGTGCTTGCGGCAGTTGATCCTCCAAGGGCACTCAGGGCTGGTCCTAAGCTCCGTGGGATCTACTATGGCACCAGGTGATCGCAGGCTGCCAGAAACTGTAACTGCTCTTGGACTAATATTCCAAGTAATGACATACGGAATTAGTTATGGTAACTATTCCCAGTGTAGACACACGGCAGACTGAAAACTCAGCTACTTCACTGACACAGGCGTACAAATCAGAAAGCTCAATGCTGAAGAGACAACAGGACAGATCACAGGGCTACTCATAAAACAAACACCATAGAAACAACACTGTAGAAAATAAATAAAATCAAAACCTCAGCATTATCCAATTCAATGGTAATCTGCCGGGAAAGAAAGAAGGGGAAGAATTGAAAGCAAGCATTAGTAAGAGAAATTACAAATAAATTTCATGTTAGGATCTTATAAATCATTTAACACTTTAATGCTGTAATCCAACATCGTGAGTATTTTACAGTCGGCATGAGTAACATTTGCAAGCCCCGGGACGCGGTGGGTTAGGGAACTGACACTGCGGGAAGCTCTGCACCAGGGAGCTTCGGAGGCAGGATGCGCCCTGGCTTTGTTCCTGTGCCAAGTGACAAACCCCGCGGGCTGGCTGACTGAGATCCAAGAACTTCACCCTTGGGCATCAGAGTCCTCACCAGCGTGAGCTGTAAGCAGCAGCAGCAGCAGCGCAGAGGCCGGATTTCCAGTTTGGGAAGAGAAATGGGAGTTTTGAAACCTAAGTCCTGCAGAACTGAGGCTAATCATCTGGTAGGCACCCAGGAAGACGTGTATGAATGACATGTTTCAGCAAAGTAAAAAACTTGGGTCTAGCCTACACTGTCAATGTAGTAAAGTTTTCTGCCTATTAAATATACCACAGTATGCTACCCATCACTGAGCGAACCTGAGCGCGTGCCAAGACGAAGAGTCTTTAGCAATATGTAAAACTTCAAGCCTTCCCACAAGCTTCTGTACATCTGTGTTCTCACCATGGTTTTTACATGCTGCAGAGGAATCCCAGCTGTTTAATAACGAAGCCCTTTGCTATTGGGAGCGGACAACACTGCCTTCTCATTACGTTTGCCACCTACAAAAGGGACAAGCTCAGGGGCCAGGAGGGTGTGGCAGTTTTATTATTTGTGCTGGAAGATCAAGCGTGCGAGGAGGAGTACAATCTTCCTAAAAATCAGATTGTTCCAGCTAGCACCACATGGTATTACATCAAAATCACACGCTATGCCAAAACTTCCAGGGCGCTCTGCTGCCGAACACTGCTTTGAAGTGATTGACTGCTGTCAATTCTGTGACCGTCTGACCCACAAGCAATATTGCTTGTGCGATCAATATGCTGGTCACGAGAATAAGTTTTGCCACCTTTATGTAGGTAGGGACTCCTGTATTTAGAATGGGTGCACAAGTTCTTTCTCCCCTCCCCCCCTTTTTTTTGTTTAAATACTCCAGGACGATTTTAAAAACAAAAGGTATTGCCTTTTAAGTGGTGACTAAATACAGTTATGTGAGTCACAAGGGAGAATAAGTACGATTGCACTTCTCACGGCCATACAGTAAAAGCTGTTCTAGTACTAGCAGCCTATCTAGAAGCAATCAGCTGCTTTTTCATATTCGGAAATCCACTGCATGGGCAAGCATATTCTTGTCTGGCATTATGTAACTGATCTACTGTTTCAGAAATTAATGTATTTTCTACACTTTGAAGATTTTTAGAATCTTGTGGGGTTTTCCACGGTCTGAATGGTGCAAGTTATGTTAACTCTATTTTCTAGAAATACTGCTTCACCCGAGTATGCCAAATAAAGGCTAAAGGAGCTCCTGTAAATGAACTTTCCTTTAGAAGAATCTCCAAGTGGCATATTGCGTTTGAAAGAAAAAACCTCAAAGCTCTCGTCTGGGTTTTGTTGGTGTACAGTATCTCTCCTATATATCATCCCCTCTTTCTATTCTTAAGGCAACCCTGCACAGTCTCTCTTGGCTCTTTTTAAGAGGAGAAAGTACACCGATGAGCTAACAAAGTGTAAAACTAAATCCATGGTTACACGTAATCTTTTACATCCCCAGCGTTGGGCAACAAGGCATACCAGCGCCCTACAGGGGCTGAAGAGAATCACCTAGCCCAGCTCCCTTCTGCAGGAGCAGACTAACACTTCTGCAGGCTACAACCAGTCCCCTTCCAGCTCAGACTTGTACTGTATCGCAGATGTCTTAGCAAAGGGACCTTGAGGAGAGGACAGGTCTCCACAGGGCTTGATCTTGTGCTGTTACGACCCAGCACACCATCTGCCACGTCAGCAGAAAAGGACAATGGGCTGAAAGTTAAGTTGAAACCTGCAGTGGCTGCCCTTTCCTGCCTACCCTGCTCCCCTTCTTATCTCACGTATATACTTCTTCTGTCTCGCAGCTGCTTAGGGCATTCCCCCACAGTCAACGAGTTTATTCAAAACTACGGCTACTACAAAGTAAAAAATAACAAAACCAAAACCTAGGTTGGACGGCAAGCCTTGAAGCAAAGCAGCAGCAGGAGCCAGGCTGCGGGCTGGACCTCTGACAGCCCAGAGGTAGTGACAACACGTGGGAAGAACGTTCCCTGACGGGGCAGGGAGCGCAGCACCGGCCATCCCTACCCTTCGGGCATTTTCCTAGGAGTCTCCTGCTGGCTCCGGGTGCAACAGCCCACACGTGCGCACGTGCACACCCACATGCTCCCAAGCCTCCTTCTGCTCTCCCTCCTCCAGGTCCCTGCGCTCTGGCATGCCGGCACCTGCCCCTGGCTGGACCGGCCAGAGAACACTATGTGCTGCTCCTGCATCCTCGTTTCCAGCCAGGAAAGACAGAGGTCTTCCCAAGGCAGAAGGGGTGTGCAACATCCCAGCTGGCCAGGCAGCCTAGCAACGCTACAGGTCTCTCTGCCTTCAGAGCATCTCCCTCCCTTGCTGCTGCAGCTAGAGCTATAACCAATTACTACTAATATAAAACCGTCTGACCTCTAAAAGTCTTGCCTTTTTGTGCTGTGAATCTAGCACTAAGCGACAACTTTCAATCCTACTGCAAGCGAGAATTGGACACGAGACACCATCTGCTGCCGGGCATAGACTCGCAGCTGCAGCCAGCATCCTTCTACACCACTGCTCCCCCAGTCCCAGCTGCCGATTCTCAACGGGTCGTCAGCACGTTCCCCGGGAGGATGTAGTGCTCTGTACACCTACTGTGTGGCAGTAGCATGGTTATAACCTAGGCTGCTTCGAAATGCACGAGATAGCCTAGACTAGGATTTTGAGACTGACTGGAGGAATGTCTCGATACACGAACATATGGGCATATACACACTCTTCTGATGCAAATAGAAAATAGGTCTGTTCCTACAGAAAAACTTACTTCTCAACAAGACAAAGGAGTTGTATGTAGAAAAGGTAAAGAAAAAAACCATCATGGGTGGGTATACAGACAGTTTCCGTCTACATTTCACAACAAGATGATGACTCAGGTGTATATAAATTAAACTTAAACTACAGATATCTTCTTGTTGCAAGGTTATGTGATGAAGAGTCACCTAGACCCAGAAAGCAGGTAAAGAGGTTATATCCTTCCTAAAGAGGTAACATAATTAGATATTTTTACAGTGCCAGCAACTGCAGGAATTAGATTTAAACTTGCAAGTCTAAAGTAGAAAAGCAACAGAAACAAGCTTACCTTTCAAATTATATTTGAAGTTATTAGTTGACTACAAATGTTTTGTTCCTGATCCAGTAGAGAAGTGCTTACACATACAAAAAACAGCTTGAAAGAGCGAGAATTTTATTTTCCTTTACTGAATAATAAAGACAGTCTTTAACACAGAATGATGAACTGTAAATTACGTTACCTTTTCTCCATAGCCTCTATCTTTGGTCATCATTTCCCTGAGCGTCTGTAATACTTTAATACATAGTTTCTCCTCATTCTCCTCTAGCAGCTGCTTAGTATGCTTTATTAACCTGAAAATAAACAATCAATCACAGCTTGCTTTAGTACTAATAGTCTAAAAATGGGGTAAGATATACATGCCTAGCCTATCTTACTTAATTGGTTTAAGCCATGAACAGGTTTTATTATCATACCATTATACAACCATCTTGAGAACATTCTCTCGGGAGCAACATTTAACCAGCTACCATGGGCTTTGGTGAAGCTGTGAAGGAATCTGCATCCCCCCCGGCAGGAGGACAGCCCGAGAAAACCCTCTGACTACAGGCAGAAAGGAATCGAGGGAAGGGGCGGTGGGATTCAGGACCTGATGGTCCTCCAGAACAAGCACTTCACAGTAAGAAGGAAAACTATTCCACGTACTACTGTCGTGGTTTAACAACTTTGTTAAAAACCATACTGGGAGTCCTGGATGGTGCAGTTGGAAATCCATCCTACCCAGCATTTGTTACTTACTCAGGTACCCAGCTTCCATAAACTCTGTATACAATCCACCCCCCCAGGAGGTGATCGGAGAAGCTGGATTCTGCTCTGAATTGCCCTCTAAATGACCCTGTAATCTTTCCTTTTCCTCCCCTCTGAACGCAGGCAGCACCCGTGTTAGGTGATGCACACGATAACAACTGATTCTGACATACTTGCCCAGCAGTAAGTGCTACAAGATCAAGTACCTTACTAACATTACTAGGGTTGAAGGCGGGCATCAAATAACAGGGATCAGCTCAAAATTTTTTAGTCATTTATACTACTGCTTATGACACTTTTTATCCTGCAGCAAATACAGAAATTTTTAAGAATTGGCTCTGGGAGCATATCAAGCAGACTTCCCCCATCCCCAAAAGCATTTCCCCCCCCACC
>JANZLQ010000037.1:22561302-22603322 GCA_026212715.1 Elanus axillaris | reverse complement strand
TTACCCCCCCCACCCCCCCCCCAAGGATAAATTGCATTTTCTATCCCATGAAATACTGTCCTTTTACAAGTATTTCAAAGTACATCGAGGATTTACCAAGCTGGGCAAGAGGGCACTGTTCGATAAGGCATGGGAAAATTGGGAAAAAGCAAAACGTAACAAACCCCCTCCCGACAACACAGATTTCAAGACAACTTACTTGCAAATGAAACCTCCGCTTTCACATTTCCTCCTTGCATCTGTGTTCTCCGGGAAGAGCAGTTCAGGCCGGTGAAGCACATCTACTAGTACCGACAACTCTGCCTGGACAAGAGGACGCAAGCGATCCTCTAAAGCTGATACTATGTCCTAGAAAATAACCGTATCAAGATCTTAAACATTAAATAAATCTAAATTCATATGCAAATTAATTTTACAAACCACAAAAGAGCGACAGGACAGTGAGGTCTGTCCTGACTGGATAAACTAGATTAAAGACCTCAGAGTTTGGTCAGATAAGGCTTTCAGTTTTATCGTTTAATGGGTGTCTTTAAAAAGGAAGCCCTGATTTCCAGCAGTTGCCCAGATTATTTACTTCCCCTACCCTGCCCATGTTTGTAGGTGCTCTTCTTGATATAGGACAAAAAGAAAAATGCAGATTCATAGCTGGACTGAAACTCTGTGATAATGATCGGGCTATTTATGCTTACACGAACTGACAAAAGTACTGCTGTTAAAATTGTGCAAAAAAAAAAATTATTCCCCTTGCCCTCCATGTTTGGAAAGCTGTAGCTACCTTAAAAATGAAGCCACATTTATCCTAAATCTTAAACAGAAAATACCGAGATACCTATGAAGCCAGAGACAAAGTTTAATCAAATTGAAATGGACAAATAGACAGGACTGGATGAAGAGGGAGAAGCTATTTCAATGAGACTAGGTTGGGCTGTGCTTTCACATGACGCAATAGGAGTTTACATAAAGTTAGTTAGAACTGTTTGCCAGAAAAAGCTTTTGACCAGAGAATGAATCTTCAAAGGATAAAGGCATCATTCAAGATGATGAATTTCATATAAAAAAGGCCTTATTGAACTGTCGATAGATCTGAAGAGAGAATACAGCCGTAACACATTAGTCCCTATGACCAACATGAAGTGTTATGTTTAAACCGTCTTTTTAGCAGAAACAGTATGGGAAGGCACACACTTTGTTTCAGGGAATGACTGCGGCTGCATCTGGTTCACAAGGAACCGATACATCTATTTATTTCGAGCTCTGCAGTGGTTTCCAGGCAGGGCTGTGGCACCTCTCATTGTACTGTGAGTGTCGGTGTACAAAGAGCAAAGCACTGGAGGAGTTTGGAAGGCTGTGACGATGAAAAAGTCCTGTCTTACCCAAGAAATATTACTAATGGTGGAACAAGAATTCTTCAAGTGCCACTAGCTTCAAGTATCAACATCTCCTAGGATAAGTACTTCCATACCTATTAGCTGTGCATGTTCAATTACCTGTCCTGATATGATACTTTACATTTGATTTTTTTATACAGCATTACAGTATTACAGCATCAGCCAACTTGATTACCATGCGGCATTTGGACTAGTTAATTCCCAAAAGTCTTTCTACTTAGTAAATTACTCCTTTTGCGTAGGCATGCAAGTAAGTGCTTATCAAAGGAGGAAGGGCTACTGTGTAGTCACCTGTAATCTTTCAATTATGTTTCGATAATCCCTGGAGGCAGCGAGCACCGAATCTCTGCGGGCAGCATTCCTCGCAGTCATTCGCCAGTTCATTGCAGTCTTCTGTACAATGTTATGAGATTTCAGGAAGAGATTGTTGACTTGACTGTCCAAGTCCACAGGAATCGCAATGGCTCGGCTTTTTGCTGCAACACGCAAAAGTTCGTAAGAATTGACTCCTTCGGCCCACGTATCACAATCAATGCAAGAAAAGACAACCTCTACTTGCAATTCCTTCTACAATCTCCTTCGTGTGCATTTTAAACAACGCAATGCTCGGACCCCGTGTAATGGGTCAGACCTCCGCGCTGCATTGTGTTTAAAGGCTTTCGCACCTCAGAGCTGTTTACTGTCTTCCAAGTGTGGGAGTAGGAATCTGCCCTCACACACACACTCCTAACAACTCACGCTAACACACGTGTACGCCCATCCAACAGAATGTGGCCTCAATCTCCAGTACGAATTACTCTTCTTGCTACTAAAAGTGGAGCGAATTACTGGGAGGAGTGGCATAAAATTCTCTCCCTGCTGCAGATCAACAGGACTGCAGAGAGTTTTGAGGTTGAACGAAGAAAGCGCTTCAGGTTACAGTGACAACACCTATTGCTCAACCATGACAATATGTCAACGTAACTCGGGCTTTGTACCGTGCCTTGGCTCCGAGTTATCTGCCAGTGGCCCCTGTGGGAAGTAAACCGCGCTTTCTTTTTGGAGGGATGACATGCAAGCAGCAAATACTGGATGACCATGCTTGCAGCAGTTAGTTCTGATGACGTCCATTTCTTACCTACATCTGAGAGGACCCGAATGCAGCTTTCCACCGAAGCCTTTTGGCTTGGCATTAACCAGTTGCAGTGGTACACTCTGAACACGCCTTGCAGCAGCTGTACAAACACAGGTTGGCGAGTCTAGAACACAAGGTTAAAGAAGAGAAAAATCAAACTCATCCCACCGTATTGAAACGTATGAACATCACCTTGAGGTAATACTGGTTACCAGCTTCAGCCATGACTCTCTGCACACCAGTCATTTCTAACTGGTCTGCATCCACTTGTTAGGCAATTTCATGTTGGAGACAGCCTATCTACCACACCATCAGCAAGTGAATGGAAAGGGTGGGAATGAGTGCTGGAAGGGAAATATTAAATATACGGCTTCCAAAGCATAAAGCCTCAGTAATTGAAGCTTGACTAAGCAAAGGAAATAAGAAGTCATCTTCATCTGTTTAATCAGAGTTATCAGCAAACCTGGCATACATAGATTCTTCTCTTAGTGTTGACCAGCAGCTGACTCAAGAGTCCACAGGTAAATGGGACTTTGCTCTTGGCTAAACGACAGCACAGCTCCGAAGATGAAAACTCATCATTTCAAGTATTATTAGCCTGGTATCTAATTTACTGAAGAAACCAGCTGTGTGTTTGTTATTTCGAACGCAGGTAGTAGTTAGTGGTAAACACTACGGCCACGGATTGGCCAAAATCAAGGCGTGGTTTTCAGCCCTGTATTTCGCAAGGTGATCTTCCAGTACAGATAGATAGGTGAGCTATTCCAACACACACACGCACACGAGCTCTGTCCTTTCATCTCTGCAACATCCCAACAATAGTGACCAAAACTCCTTGTTTGGTTTTGTACAGTAATTACTTAGTAGAACAATTCCTTTATATTCCTGTGAAGAGTATTTTAAATATTTCAACTGAACCTACACTGAGAGGGAATACCTCGTGTCCCTGTGCCTAGTAGCTATGTAATGTTTCTATCAGCGAAGTGAACGTTACACCACAGTGCAAAGCCCACAAGACTTAGGAACCAGTGAAAAAAATACCTCTTTTATTCTGGTCAAGATTAATGCCTGCTTGTAAAAAAAAAAAAAGTGGAGTTAGATGAAAAAGCCAAATCTATTCCACAATTAAATCGATTAGATCAATTCATCAAGTAACACCACTATGAAACACATTATGAGATACAAAAGGAGAACCAAAATTCAAGAATCAAAAATTACTACGAGGCTAATACCTATTATCCCTTCTAGAAATAAGCCAAACACCAAAAACATGGCAGACGGTAGTATTCTCCAAGGGCACTGAAAATACCTGCACTTTTGGATTTAAGCCATCCACATGTTCCTTTAAGTTCATGTTTAAAGACTTTTTGGTCTTAAAAAGCTTCAAAGACATTTCACTTCCTTAAACTAGGTCAATAAATCAAGTACGAAATCTATTCCATGTTCCACATGCCTCCAACTACACTTGCGAAGGGTGCTGCTGCCCAAGGCTTTCCTTAGGAGGCAAACAGGCTAAACAGCACTTGGAAAAGAGGAAAAGTTTTGGACAGCTGTTCTTTGAAAAGACATATTTATGTTCTCCGAATTTTATATTATTTGAACTGCACGACAGACGTACAAGGTGTTCCTTGAACAAGCAAGGCTGGTCCTGACTCAAAGGAGGTACAATTTAAGTCGAACAAGCCATAACCTGAAAAAGCATGAGACAAGAAGAGGCTCGCATGGGAAGAAACGAGATGACAAGGTGCGGCAGAAAGGACGGGGAGCGACTGAATCCAAAGGCAACGCAAAGGAGAGCGGCAGCTGCCACTCGCCCATGGAGACAGTGGCGCCAGGTCAGGGAGCCGTGGCTGCAGGCTGCCCTGCAGCATCTCAGACGGGAGGGAAAAATCCCACCCGGAGGAGGGACGTACGCCAGCTAGATGGTCCAGACTGTACTCCTCCAGGGAAAGTCCCTGGTTATGGGCAAGACTCTTGACAGGCAGAAAAAGGGAGAGAAACGGAGCTTTTAACTTAAAGAGATGGAGAGGAAAGATCAATCTAGGATAAGACGGAAAGACAGAGCTATCAACTGAGATGGTGTAAGAGAGGTGAAGTAAGTTACTTCATCCTGCTAGACAGAGGGAGAGGTTGAGAAACTAAAGAAAAACTGCTGACATAAAATTAACAGATGGCTAAAATATGATTGCACGGAAGTGTATTCAAATGCTGTACACTCAGAGATGACAGTTAAAAGCACGAGAGCCAAGATATACAGCACAGAGGAAAAGGAGAAGGGCAGCACCCCGGGGGACAAGGCTAACTTGATCTCAGTGTCTCATGTCTTTTGATGAAGTTTTGACAAACTGGCATGGAGGCTGATACCGCAGCAGCGGCTGACATCGTAAAGTCACATGAGGCGCAAATCAACTGCTGGACTGCTCAGACTTGCTCGCGTGAAGACACAACCCCATTAAAGCTGCTAAGCCCAAACACAGCTGTTGCAGCTCCGTGCGCCCTCACAGGCAATGCCCCCAGTTTGGCAACTTAAGAGTGTTTGAGCCCATCTCAAACACAGCTCTGTTGCTTTCAGCGTGACTATCTCCTCGTCTGAATAAGGAGGGCTGTCTACGTCTACGAGAAGCAGAGCTGCGCTGAATGCTAAACAGCTGGTAGATCAGGCTGGCCACTGGTCAGCCAGACACGGGTTGAGTACGTGTCCTGACTCAAGGAGGGCAGAGATACAGGTAGTCAGGAAGGCAAAAGCAGGAACATCGCTGCTTATGCTAAGCAGAAGGAAGTCTTTACCTGATACACAGTCGTGCAGCAGTTTTATGTACACTTCCCTGGAACGCTGCGGTCAGCCAGGCAGCGCACCATGATCCAAAGGTTCAGCACAGATTCCCTGACGAGGGACTGACACATCAAATTGCCAGATGCCCTTTATGGCGACTTTTGGGAACCAGATGCCTCCTAACCCGCTGCTAGTTGCATTCAATTACAAACCTGAAGTTTGCACTCCGAACAACTGCCTTTGGCACGATGAGGTTGCATCAAGTTCCAACAACTACCACACTCAAAACTTCTGACGGACCTGCCAGGCACCTGACCGCTCCACCCACACTCCTCCCCAAAAGTTTTTATTCATAAAAAGAACGATGTTATCTTTGTCCTGCAATACAAATATTAGGGCAATGTCCTGACACTGCTTTTCTGCTGTGGAAATCTCTACCTTCTGTCACTTAACAGATGTTCCAAGCTTCTCCTCCACGTTTCCCCAACTTGTGATGCAAGACAAAAAAAAAAAAAAAAAATCAGCCTTATGAAACACACTAGAGCTTTTGGAATTTTTTTTTGGTTTTAAAGGAAATTAGAATCTTCCTATAATAACATGCTTTCTTTGAACAATCACCTTTGCACCCTCTGTAATGCAACACCCTCTCCTCCCGCCTGGAAAGTTTGCCACCAAACTTTATCTTCTTACTTCGTGGCACTCTGGAGAACTCCTTGCTGCTATGCTACTGCTTTACCACTGCTAGACAGCTGGCATGCCAAACTATCACTGAGCAAAACTGCTCGTTTGCTCTCCTGTACCTGCCCACATCATCTTGTTCAACTGTACTCTCATCTAAGGCCACAAAGAGAACAACCAGAGCCCTTAGATGCAATCGCAATACAAAACATACAAAGAAATCCCTCGTTCCCCCACTTGCAGTGTGATTTCCTCACCCCAAACCGGGTAATGATATATAGAAACTCTCTCCATGAGACCTGTGTGATCTCAGGGGTAGTAGAGAGTTGAATCTACTAACGAAGTGGTGTGACACTCCAGCCTCTGTAGAAAACCATCTGTACTCTGGTCTATAAAATCTTTCCGCTTCCACAGCAAAAGAACACATCCAGGTCACAAAGAACACACATCTGCTCCCCCCTTACAAACACACGCGTTTCTCTTGAACTGGTAAATGGAACCAAAGTGGAATGAATATAATTGCACTGGCAGCATGTTTTTACCTTTCTGTCTCTCTACGTTTTCCTACCTGCAAAGTAGTGCTCTGATCAGAGAATGGGGAACTGAAGAAAGTGGTGACTATACTCATCACTATTTCTGTAACGTACTTCTCCAATATGGAGTCAGCGTGCTTTCTGTCGCTGGTGTTGTTACAAGCCTGCAAGACAATTAATTCTTAGGTCAGAAGCAGCTCAACCAAGGTAGATCAGTAAGTGTTACAGACTGGAATTCTTGATTTCACACCGTTCCAGTCACAGCAATTCCCTGCCACAATGACATTTATGACACTTGGATCCCTGGATTTCCAACACACACAAAAGCAGAAGCCCAACACCATTACTGTATTAATGTGTTGGCATATAGCATATTTAGGAGGGAAGGGAAAAAAAAAAAAAACAACAGACTGCCTTAGAGGAAAGAAATTAGTAGGATAGGGAGGACTGAGGTGTAATGCTTTCGTATGGGGAAATACTTGGAATCCCAGGCAGAAAGCCATATGGCCAAAACAAATGCCAAGCTTGGAAAAAATTTGTCCCGACCTGCCAAAAATCGTTGACTATTGCTCGGGAAGGAGCTCACTGTCCTGGCCAGAATGAGCAAGCCAGGTGGCAGAACAGAAAAAGGCATTAGACAAAAGAGCAGGGTGTGGGGCTTTTCTAAGGCTTGTTGGGTTTTTTTTTTGTTGTTTTTTTCTTTTTAAGAGGAAAATATTAATCTGTTCCATGGAATATGACTAATGAAATCCACAGGCATAAGGAAAAGAAGGCACATATAAATCTGAAGGAACACAGCATTCAGGGTACTTGATGCACTGTTATGTCTTATTCTTACTGCTCTACACTAAATAGGTTCATTTAAGCTTTTTGAATTCAGTTCCTAGATGCAGAAATCATTACCCGACAGATGTCAACCAGGAAATTCTCAAATAGCTTCCACATATGATTACTGGTGTAAATCTCTTTCATTTCTACTTCTGTGTCCACATAGCAATGATTCAAGAAGTTGATGTATGCAATTTTGACCTAAAAGTAGAGAAAAAAAAATTACCATTAAAAATAAAAACCTGACTGGTATTATGAATGAATATAATGTCACATTAAAACCGCTATATAAATAATTTGTAATTCTACTTCTTCATTTTATTTAAGCACTGGTGAAATTTAATGCCATGAATAGCGAAACATCATCCAATAAAAAACACCAGGATTACTGTAGACAAAACGTCAGCATAATAATCATTTCCAGTTCTGCGGAACCATCTGTTCAAGGTTAGCAGCATACTCCATAAACCCCTCTGCCTCAAGAACCCTATAAAACAAGCAAGTACAGCATCACATCCCCATTTTAAGAGCAAGGAAACAAGTATAAACGGATTTAACTTGGCTGTCCAGACGCACTGGGGTTGCCGATAGCAGAACCAGGGAAGGAATCCAGTTTCCCAGCTCACAGCTTACTGTCCACCTGCAGCACCACCCTCCCCAGACCAGACTCAGCAGTATCAAATCTCTCTCGCCCCAAGTCAGCACATTTCAAATAAATATAGGCCAGTGCCTCCAAACAGCCCTCACCTCAGGTATGCAATCCTCGTGGGTTACTACCCTAACAATGTCATCCAAAGGAAGAAGGGAGTTGCATTTTATTTCTGTGTAGACATTTTTGCCTTCTGTGCACACGGCAAGCAGTTCTACTAAGTGGATGTGGTACATCAGTGGGCTGTTTTCATCCATCCGATCCCTCTCTGATCTCATCATTTGCACCAAAGTCTGGAAAGAGGCTCTGTCATTGTAAAAGACTAGGACGTCTTCTCCCGCGTTCACCAGCTACCGAGAAAGAAAAATATTCCGTCAGCAGATCAAAGCCCGCGCACCTCCCTGCAGCACCCTCCCCTAAT
The DNA here is from genome assembly GCA_026212715.1 of Elanus axillaris. Lineage (NCBI taxonomy): Eukaryota > Metazoa > Chordata > Aves > Accipitriformes > Accipitridae > Elanus > Elanus axillaris. The sequence continues at coordinate 22,594,938 of JANZLQ010000037.1, read as the reverse complement.
CTGTGGGCTGACCGTTACGGTGCAAATCCCAATTAGCTAGTCTTTAGACACTTAAAAGGAGTGCAGCCCACCAAGTCAGCTGGGCATTCCTCTTGTGCTGCTTTCATGGGACAGAGGGCTCGAGTATGACATTTTGTCTTAAAGAATTTACCACTTCTGAACTGCTGCAGAACTTCAAAGTCACTCCAACTGACTGCTTAGACAGAAGTTGTGCCAAGAAGCTTGTGACTTTCCACTGTGCTTTTTCATTTCACATACATTGCCTCAGCTGACTCGTTAATACAGCTAGCTGCAGACGTACCATTTTGGTCAGAGAAACGCCCCAGGGGCACGCTGGATGGGAGGACTGCAGGGCTCAGTAATTCCACCCTTCTGAACAAACATCATCAATTTTCCAAGGCTAGCCAGTGACAAGTTAAGTCACACATTGGAGATTTCGATCAGCTTCATATTTGAGACCCAGAGGGCCACATTTTCAGAGCAGTTCAGCCCTCCTGTAACTCCACGAAAGGAAGGAGAACGAGCAATCCGAGACCCGCTCCAGGCTGGACACTTCGGAGCTCGCAGCTGGAGGGATCTGGGGCTGTCTTCCCGCAGGGATTGTGGCAAACAGCCAAATAAAACACGGAAGGCAACCCCCAAGGCAACCCCCTTTTCTCAGCAGCTACCGAGCCCCCGTGGAACGCGATTGCTGAGCATCCTGCAAACTCAACTCCATGTTGAGAAGCTCAGGAGACCACTTTTGAACTGAATGACAAAACATGGAAGACCTTCTAGTAAGATTGATACACAAAAGCCAGAGCTTAACAAATCTGATCCTTGGGCTCCCCCTGCTGAGGAGGCCAATAAAAATCCCATCAGACGTGCAAATACACTGTCCAACAGATGACGTCCAATACCCAACTTAAAGGGATTTATTTACCCTTCTCTTAACCTCTCCCTTCTATCCTGACACCTCAAGTTCCCAGTTACCTACACATCTACATTTCTGAAGACCCGCAGACTTTTCCCCCTTCGGCACTTAAACAGTTGAACGTGTAGGTCTTGCCAGGGTAAGAAATTCCCATCAAAACACTATCGTGATAACAGTTTCCTTCTGCACTAGTGATCTTGAAATTAAACCGTTTCTCTTCTAGCCAGTTTTGCTAGAGAAAGGCACCCTTGCTTCGTAAGCCCACCTATTCACTGCTGTGTAGAAGCCTGGAAAGCAACTTCTAGGTATCATTAGTAACCGACCACTCGTTATACCTATGAGTGAAGAGCTCAGAAAGCTTTTGGTCACAAAAAAAGCCTGTGCTTTCTGGTAACTGTATGCTCTTTTTGCATTGTGAGAGCTAACTGTCAGCTTCTTGGCAGTCCCAGAAGCGAGAGGATCAATTTGTCATTTTCACCAAATGGTATGTGAAAACTTCTGTTCAGACCTTGCAAATCTCTGCAGCTCTCACCTCAGCCATTACCATATCTTGGCATTTCTTAATGAATTTTCCTTCCGCCTTGACAATTGTCTGCAGGAACTTTATGTACTGAACATTTCTGCCATGTGTTTCGATACAGTGGACAAAGTGTTGAACAACGCGTTCGTTAATCTCACTGCAAAGCTGGAAGTTGTTCATGAAGATGTGCTGCATTGTTACTGCTTCCAGAATCTAATGGTGGGGACAAAAAAAAGAAAGAAAGAAAGAAAGAAATTAGAAAATAGACAAACCGCCAAACCCACACAGAGGTCAGGATAATGTCAGCTCTCCTGCAGGGTGCAGGACTGAAAAGAACATTTCCGAGGACCTGATCTTTCAACACAACGGCTCGCATCTAAGCCTATTTTTCAGTCCACTTCGGCCTCTTGAACTTTCTACACTGAAATGGTCCTAAGCAAACAGATCTTGCCAACTTTCGAGGCTTTAGAATGAAAACAAAACGTAACCCCTTCAACCAATCTTGCATCAGAACAGGCCCAGAGGCGATCCCCAAGGACAACCCATTCTCTCTTCTTGCTAGAAAAAAAATAAATCATGGCGTGAGGTTATTCTTACCCCTGGGTTAAGGAACAGGTTTATGTGCTTGTGCAGCAATGCCTGGTTCTGTTGGTTCCCAGCACAAAAGTTCTGTAAAAACTCGTGTGCAAGCTTCATTATCTCCTGCATCCTTGTGTCTTCAGCCTGTGATTGCATGACAAATAAGACAGGGTTAAAAAGAATCTGAAGGTTCACTTTCAGGTGAGTACTGGATGAGCCACAGCTCCAGCTCTGCAAGGGAACTGTCACGTCTCTCTCACACTCCAAAGAAAAACAAACCTCCACCCAGTTCACAGACATTAGGGATGAGTTTGGCTTGCTTCACAGTTTTAAAGATCATCAAAAATAAAGTCCATAATAGAAATTACAGTAGTTTATTCTCTAAAATTGCATACTCCGTGGCCAAGCCTGCCAGCAACGTGCTTTAGTCACTTTTACACTGCTGAACATACCAGTACATTGGCCAAACCACGCATCATCACCTTGGGGCTACGCAGGAAAACTGCCATGTTCCACTGAAATGCATTTCAGCAGTGACAGATAGGTAGTTCATGGCAAAGAAGAGATGGAAAGTTATTATTGCAACAGTTAAGCCCAATTTATATTTACTGGAATCTGCACACTGCTTGCATGCTTCCAAGTACAGTTCAGGAATTGGTGCCTTTCTTCTGACATCAGTGTGGATTACCAGTCCACTGATGGTATAAAATGCAGTTTGGAAAATTAGTGTCTGCTTTTATTTCTAAGGAGTTCCATATACTTCCAAGGGTGAAACACCTTCCACACTGCCTGTCCAACATGTATTCACATGTATAGGACAGAAAAGTCCCAGGCAAGAGGTGTTGGAGGGCGTTTTTGCTGCTGTTTTTTTAGCAAAATATGAAGCAAGACAGCGTGAGACTTAGCTTAACATTAATCAATCAAAGCTACTGTCTAGAATTACTGGTTCTCAGAAACCTGTGGAGTTTGGAACAGAGGACAGCAGAGCCACTGGGAAAATGTGAAGAGCTCCCTCACCTATGCAACGATAAGCACCTGTCGCCTGTGACTAATGGGCAGCCACCGCGATGAACTTACGGTGCGCTTCGTCAGCGCAATGCGGTGCTGCGCAAGCTCAAACCATTCGGCAACCCAACCAAAGCGGGCTTCAAACCGCACTGCTGACATGCCGTGGCACTCTGTACGGCTATGAAGGGCAGACCTCGCCCGGAGAGCCAGTTGCTATTTTTAAGGGAGCATTTGGGACTCTACAACTGGGAGGGTCTGTTGTCTACTGGGGTGTAAGTGGGCAGACCTGCTGATAGATCCCACGGGGGACCAGGCACCCTCGTTTCCCTTTAGTGCTCCCAGGGCGGCTGCCGTACAGCTACCTCATGGCAGTAACGAGGGTCTGGTTTCCACTGACGCAGCTTAACGTCAAGGCAGCACACGCCTCCCACGAAAAGCTGAGAGTTGAGCCTTGGTCTTACTCTGAGCTACGACTGACAAATACTTCTTCAGGAAGCAGCGCACAACACTGTATATCCAAAGACGCCAGACAAACAAAGCTTATACAAGCTCCCCGTAATTTCTGAAGCACGGATATTTCATACACTACGAGGCTATATAAAGCACTGTGTGAATCCAATATAAAGGTGGAAGGTTCAAAGGAGGTATTAAAAGCCCGTCAATGTGACGTGAAGCAAGGCAACAGCCGTACAGAAACCCAACCTTTTCGTAAGGGATCTGCAGCAGCTCCAGCACAACCGCATGAGCTCCCATGTTCCTCAGAAGTCGCTGCTGCTGTTTACGGCTTTTCCTGACCGAGGCACTTTCCTGAACACAGAGCTTGCTGAGCCGCAGCAGGATCTGGAGAAGAAACTTGCTTTAAAGCTGAAACCCTGGGTTTTATTTCAGAGCATGCCAGGTGGCTCCCAGAGAACAGCAACAGTGAAAAACTCATCTGCACGGACCAGAGCAGCTCTAGGCAGCAAAATCAGGTTTTGGGGTCTCACGATGAGGAGCTAAGGCCTGGTTGCTCCTGCAACACCAGTAGAGGTGCAAAAGGACCAGGCTGGAAGCAAGAGCCGCCGGGAAACCCGGGGGCAGAAGGCAGCAATGGTGCCTGCTGTCCCCTCCAGCGGCAGCCACCCCTGCCCTCGCCACCCCCCAGGGACACGGCAGCCAGCGCAGCCTCGTGCCACTCGGCACAGGGAAGGGAAGCAGCTTTACTGGCCCCGGCCCCAGCCATGGCGTCTCCTGACCAGCGCTGGTCCTGCAGAATTCAGCCATGGCAAGTGCACCCGGCATCAGGCTCCGGGAGTTTGGAGCCACAGAAAGAGCATTAGCTCACACCGCAGCAGCACCAACGCATGCCCTTTGTCTGGTATTTTTTAAATTAAATTTCAAGAGCACAGTGGGTTTGAGTGCAAGGTACTTGGGGACAGGGCAAATTAAATAGTTTCTCCAATTGCTTCCTTCCTTCACGGCCTTTAACAATAAAAATATTGTGTTACCATTGAAACAGCAGCAAAATGTCGCATCTCTCTCTAATCCATTCTTAAGGAAAGAATACACATGTCGTGCTTATTATATTCCTGGCTTCCCATTCAAGTTGGGATATGTTATTACTCAGCAAATAGTTTCCACAATGGAAGAGTGACTCAGACTTTCCTGGGTGCCTCCCTCCGACTGCAGCTCTGCAGAGCTGTGTTACTCGTTTACACTTCCATTTAACTATCAAGAAGCAAAGTTTTACCTCTTTTACTACACGGTAGTTGTAGCTGCTAGTACTTTCAGGCTTTTGGGACTTGCTGTGACCTTCCTGAGGATAAAATCAGACAATTTATTAGTAGCTTACACTATTGTCTTTGTGAAGGCTAGAATTACCATTCCAGAATAGCACCCGCTTTCTTCATGGAAAGGAGTGTCATCCTTCAGTTTTCTGACAGTCTCAGAAAAAACCATGTAATTATCCTGTCAAGTCACACTGACCTCTATAACATAAAATAAGGTGAGGGTGGGATGATTTTAGAGACAGCGACCTCCTGTCCTTTCCTTTGCTTGTCACATTCTGTCTGTAATCAAGTCTCCCCCCCCAAACCGTCTTACTTTCTCTCCCTCTCTGCTATTAAACTGTCATTGCACAGATATCACGAGATGCCTTACAGTACTATGCACAAGGAAGGCAACAAATTAATTACTTTTACTTCCTTCCAAAAATAAATGTTCATAACCCAGGGAATACTTGAATTCGTTCACCCAGTCTTTTCTATATGAGTGGAAATTGTATGGAGGCAAAAGGTGTTTATTCCATTAGTTCTAAGCCAGATGTGCATGCCAAGGAAGTCCCATATTATCAGGTACAGATAAAGCCCTGTTCTCTTCTGTCATTTAATCACAGTATCACGATTCAAAATGCATCACACCTGAACAGTTCACAGCTCTGCCCTTACATTATTTGAGGTACTTTCGACCATCCAAACCCCATGCAATCTGTCAGTGCTGAAAGGACACAAGCTGGGAGCCAGAGCAAACCCAAAGCAACTGCTCTGTTAGACCCAAAAGATGACACTTCCGTGGCTGCTTATCCTGAGCAGTTTCCACTTGAGACTAATTGGCATAAACTAGCTCACGTTCTCCTCTTATTCTTGCCTTGATCTAAAAGCAATACAGATAGGCTCACCAGGCTATGCAGTGTGCTAGAAAGATGCTTTTCATCACATTTCTAGAAACAGTAACATCTTCAAAAAAACATTAACACGTGAATTTCAGCAAACGCAACCTAATTACCTCTTTTTTCTTATGTTCATTTTCACCTGGGACTCCATCCATAGTCTCATCAGGACCTTGGCCTTTGTACACCCAAAGCTCCGATTTTTCCACAATAGACCTCAGCTGGTCCAAATCTTGTTTTATCTGCTTGTAGTTGTCAACATCTTGGCTGGTAACAAGCAGTTGAACCTTACATGAATGCAATCCATTAGTTGCACAAAAGGACTGGGTTTAGGTGCAATATATACATTCAGATGAGGAATTATGCTCTTGATACACACATACCTGCTTAAAAGCTTGAAGGACTTCTTGCCTCTGACTAAAGTGCCGGAAGAGTAGCTGAAGTGCTCCAGACACCAGAGGAGGATAATCATGCATTGTTAAATGCAACAAAACTCTGAGAAACGTTCTGCCACCATGATCATCTAAATCCAGTGGTGTATTCTCCTCACTGAAAACAAGAGTGTAGCAGTTGACTAGCAGGTTCTTCAGACCAGTCAGCGGTGGCAGAAGACCATTTTTCTTTACATTTAAATAAGGGGAAAATTTATCAAGTGCTGCCTTAAGAGACACAGGGTTTCCTGGCGCACTGCTTAACAGGGAGGCGATTCCAGAATCTCACTAATCACTCTTTGCTCAGCTTACATTATCCAACGTACATTTTTCGGGGTCAAACTATACCAAAATATTTGTCCCTATGTCAGCTGCAACCTATGGTTCAAACAGTTCTTGCCTATACCTGCTACTAACCTTTCTCACCATATGTGAAACAGAACCCTACCTCAGTATCCACATTGTAATGCTAATTATGTCAAGCACTTGAAATCCTCCTCTTCCCTCTCTTTCCCTTGCACCTCTTTTCTGAGCATGAGAAATGCATGTTGTATTTTTTCCTATCAGTGCCTCCTGAACCATTTCTGTATTCTGCTTCCAACTGAGTCTGCACAGTTACATTAAAAATTCTGGTTATTAATTCTGTTAGTGAACCTCTCTCCCCCCTTCTGCCTTCATTTAGGAACTCAGTTATCTTAGGTTTACAGAAAAAACCTGCAGCTCTGAGCAGCTTAAGGACAAGCTCCAATATTCGGAGTCTGTCACTGACTAGCTGTCCTGTGATTTAAGAAAGGATTTAAGTCGCTCCGGCAGGGAGGCAGGTATGGAAGGTACAGCTTGCTTTGTTCTGTCATGCATGTGCAGTTTAATGCTGCATTATACAAAAAAGGGTGGCTAAATATATATCTATCTCAGTAAAAGTCCCGATCCCTGCCCACAGAAACTTTTCCACCTAAGACTTCACTGCAACGCTCAGATGTACGAATCCTCCAATTTGGCTTTCACCCCCCCAAGTGAAGCCCTCCCATGAAGATCTTCCTGGCTGAAGGACCCTTGTTGTCCCTCATTTGTGGCTTTTAATCCAAAGGGACACTACTTTGAGCCGTATCAAAGGCGTTTCAGGAAAATGAAGCCTAGGTAACTGTGGCAGCTGCTTCCAACCTTTTCCGAGTCACCACCTCACTTTCAGCTGCAATCCACACTCCTTGGGAGCCCTGAGGGCTGCAGCCTGGGAACTGCTGAGCTACCCCTTGATTAGCACTAGTGAAGAGATACTTTCCTTCCGCCAAAGATCCCCTCGGCTTGTTCTTCAATATGTTCAAAGTCTAGGGCTCCTGAAAAAAAAAAAAAAAGGAAAAAAAAAGACAAACATGTTATGTCAGAGCTGTACCAAAGATGTTTTTGCAGCCTAAAAACATTTTAAACAGCAAGTGGTGACGTAGGTGCAAGCAAGGGGGTCACGACAAGCTGAAAGGAATGCTGAGAGATTACCGAAACAGCCTGCTAAGATAACATAAGACAATAGATTAACCTGTTCTCAGCTCGCAAATTAAACCGCAATTTCAGCAACGTCCAGGCTTATCCCTCCCTTGCCTATTTTTAGATTGCACCAGCATCATTCCAGGACACGGATGGGAGCTGGTGTCGTTGAGAGGGGCCATCCACAAGAAACACCAAACTTCGGCCTCGAGAAGTTCTAAAGTAATAAATTCAAGCAATGACAGCAATACCCCCGTGGCTCATCAGACAAGAAGTTCTTTGCATTTTTCAGTATAGGGTATATATTATCACATGGGCAATGACCAATGTTCTGAAATAAAAAACTAAGAATGCTAAAACAGACTTGGAGCTCTCAATATTGCACAAAGATTTGCAAAGGGAAACGGAAAGAGAGCACGGGGATTTTGCATCCTTGCCGAAAATGTTTACCCCCTTTCTTCCAAAGTTCAGCTCGCAGAAAGAGCTCTCTATCTCCCACCAGCCCAGTTTTGAAGGCCCTGGCACCCCGGGGGGCTGCCGGACAGGCAGCCCAAGAAAAAAGTAAACACATCCCCTTTGAAGTGAGATCAAAAGAAACAGTCTCCTTCCTTTGAAGACTTCACATCTAAACCACATTTTCCTTATCCTTCTCCTTTGCATCGAGAGATACAGTCCCCAAATTGAGGAAGAAAAACTGTTTGATGTCTAAAAAGCTCCACTTTTAAAGTCCAGTTATTCCTATATGGTACAGGTCCTAGCTACAGGACACTTCTCCCCCAGGAAAGCACTACAGCAGTTGACAACACCCCATCTACCCTGTCCACTAACTATCCTGCTTTCAATTAAGGACACTGGACATGACAAGCTCCTCAACAGCTTACTTTCATACCCTTGCCTAACAGCACTGAGAAACAGACACCTCCAGATGTCTTGCCTTCCTACAGTACCTCTGGAAAGGCGAAATTTGGGTGGGTCGAGGCATCAGGCAGGAGGGAAGGAGGAAATCAGATTATGCTGAGGACCCTTTTCCTTCACCCAGAAACATTAATAGAATAGATGTAATTTGAAGTTGATGACAGATCACACATGGTAGTTTATTTCAGGTTTTCCTCAAAGGATGAATTTCAGGCTCTTGGTCACACTTAACACGTGGAAACAAGTAGGAGAGAGTAGAAATAAATCCTGGGTTTCGTTTGGGGTGTATGGAAGTGATCCCCACTCATCATTCCCGCTACTCCGCTTCAGTGGGACCACTGAGATGCCAAAGCAAGAACCTGAACCAATTATCCAGTTAGCACCTGTAAGATTAGAGAGTCCTTCCTAACCCATACAAACTCATTCTTTGCAAAATAACTAACCTGGTACATTAGCTGGCATTTCTTGATTACTGCTTCCAGTTGGCGATTCAGACATCTGGGCATTGCTCTCATCAAATTCATGTTTAAATATACAAAGTAGGCAGGAGATTCTGTAGTCCAATCTCACATTCAAAATAAACTAATGATACAGAAGTGATAAAAAAGTTGAAATAACTTGCCAATTTCAGCACATGTACAATTGACACATAACGCAGAGCTACCAACATGCAAGATCAACATAGTGAAGTTGTGGATTTATCTTGGAGAAGAGGTAGGCAAATGTTTCCCCAGAATTCGGTCATTTTATTTAGCGGTTTCAACCAGCACGTGATATATACACACAGTAATAAATACTTGTGAGTAAAAGACTTCGGCAAAGTTTTGATCCCTCATTATTGCCCGGTGCCCGCATCCTTCACCCCACCCCCCCGGAAAGGAAAGCAGCATTTCTATCTCCGTCCTGAAACCAGCAGGAATCTAAGGGACCAGCACTGCTGTCGTCCTCCTCCTCCTCCTGCCGACTCCCCGGGTGCTGTAGCAGAGGAAGCCGAACACAAGCTGCCGAGAGCCAGCCTAGTGCCAGAGAAACCCCCCTGCGTAGCAGGGACCGCCTTCTCCGTGGTCTTCCTCCCTTTCGAGGAAAGAAGTACGACGCAAAGAACGCTTACAGTTCTCTCAGATTTAGGGGAAAAATGCTTAATGCCGGTTTCAATAGACCACAGTAACAGGGGAAATACTGGCACACTAAAATATCCCATTGCACGTGCCGGGCCATAGGGTAAGTTCTGGTTTTAACTAAAATTAGCAATGGTGAAAGGACGTGAATCAAGCCTCCCCTACGTGCCGCACGGGCTGCTGAGGGGAAGGGCATAACCTCAAACCCAGCTATGTGCAAAGCCTCCCACGGGGGCAGAGGGAAGGCACACCACGGCTTTCCCGCTGCTTGGCGTGCTTTCGCCCACAAGGCTTTTGCAGCATTCCGGGCGCCATGAACTCGCCCGTGAAGCTACTGAACAACAACGGGACTCCTACGCTGAGGAAGGGAAGATGGATTTCAGTGCAGCTAAGCCTGTGGCCACATCTAGAGCAAGGCAGTGCTGTGGGAAAGGGAAAACCGCTTTTCTCTCTGTGTCCCGAAGACTTAGGAGCGAACAAGTCAGAAAAGCCAGACAGAGATGGAAGAGACAGCGAGGCTGGCAAATGTGCATGCAGAAAAAACATTTCAGGCTGATGGCTGTATGAGGAATCTCAACTATCTCCCCCTTCCTTGGGGCGCTTAAGAAGATGGCTCTACAGACTCAGAGAAATTACTAAGACAGTAAGGTGGAAAACGAACTCTCCCTTCAGCAAGTCAGATATTTACAAATCGCTGGTAAATAGGCAGATGTCTATCGCAAACTCATTTTTATTACATTGTTTCAGTAATGGCATAATACTGTCACACGCAAGTTGAGTGCTGCAAGCCTGAAAAAGTCACCCTTGTAATGCTTTATCAGTTTAAAAAAAGGCACATACGAGGCAGGAGTGAATTAAAAGGCAGCACGGCACTATATTAATGCTTAGATTAAAGACATCACAAGACGCTGCATTAATTCATGTTGCCTGTACCTGAAGTATTTCAATGATCTTCAGCTTTGTGTCCATTACCAGGATGTCCTCTTTCTCCGGTTCACTCTGCTTGACGTTACCCTCAGGAGCAGCAGCAAGCGGAGTCATGGGCAAGAACCCACCGCCTCTGAGCACCACCTGGGTCATCAGCTCACCGACTCCGTGGATTGATCTCATCACATTGCTCCCTTCAGAGAGGTAGGTAAACGGGTAAGGTTATGATGGTGTAATGGGACTGCATGAACAGGACAAGGACCCTCCACTTCCTATGAAGAGAAATTGTCTCAACATTCAACAAGGCCAGGTGGACACCCAAGTCCCTGGAGCAGATGGAAGTCAACAAAAGCACTGCAGTACTCTGAGAACCCCCCGCCCTCTCCCCCTCTTCCGTCGTAGGCATCACTCAACTTTACAACCAAGCCACGGACAGAAAGGAGTAGAAGATTTTGAACTCACATCCGACATTTTGAGATGAACTAGAAACTACCAAAGAACGATCTGCTCTGCCAGATAGTTTTCAGCCTTACCTTTACTTTCCTCGCCTTTTGCCATCTTGGTAATAGGGAAGATGGTAGTGATGTGCACACAGTCTAATATAGCAAGGAGGATTTTGGTTAGTCTGAGGAGGTCACAGAAGTTGTAGAAACCAAAATATATCAGATTCCTGGCTAAGTTAACAACCTACCAAAATAACAATAAAAAGCCTGATTAATACTAAACAATTTGCTATCACAATCAAGTTGTCTTAACATAGCGAAAAGACCAAGAACCTAGCTGTGAGTCATATTCTTAACATAATACCTTGTAATTACACAAGACTGTAGGGTTCTACATTTTATCAAGTTCTACTTGCCTAGAAATACTGCAATGCCTGGAGTAACAGTCTGTACCTGCAATTAATATTCTGTAACTACAAAATCATACCATATTTGTCTCATTATAAAAAAGGTAAGATCGGTCAAGACTAGAGGAAATGCACAAATGCTTTTTATGGTTTTATCTTACAAAAAAAAAAAAATCACACATCTAAAGCTTACTGCTACCAAGTTATAAAGTTTCCCCAAAAGTCCTCCACATGCACCGCTTCCAGTTCTACACATAATAATCTCACACACAGTGCAAATATTTAACGTAGCCCCATTATCTGAAGTACATTCCTTCAAATGCTTTTGGGTTTTTTTTCTACAGAAATATCACATCTTTTCTTAAATTAATCATTATTTAGGGAATACGATTGCATGTATTTGCTACATTTTATTTGCACAGACTATTTTAATACGTCAGTAAGTCAGAGGACACTGTATTGTTCTCTTTGTGAGTAACACTGTTAGCTCTAGACACTATCAGCGCATGCAGACATACTGTTTAGTTTTCGAGACTATTTATTCCAGTAAAGCTTGACCTTGCAACAGCACTGAGAGCACAAAAGGTAAACAAGGCTGCTGCAAATCTAAAACATAAGCTCACATTCATTAATTGTATTTCAAGAACTATCATCACAAACTCACAAACTTCAGTGGGGTTGCTTGCACGAGAGAAAGGACTACGGTGGAAAGGGGGAGCCTGCTGAGGCTCAGCAGTCACTACTTACTTGCCAATCTACCTCGTGTTGAAAAAAGTACCAACATACCACAAAAAAAAAAAAAAAAGATAAAATCAGAACTGGATAACTACCTCAAAAGTGAGCTTATTTTTCTCTTTATCAGAGAAAGGGAACCTCTGACACACCACATCTCTTAAATATTCCTCTACAAATTCCATTGTTTGTGCAAATCTCTCCTTAATTTCATCTTTGGAAGTTCCACTGCTATCATAGCTGAGGAGGAAAAAAAAACAAAACAAAAAAACAAAACAAAACACAAAACTTAGCATGCAAATACACAGGGCTCTTTTCCCCCGACACAATTTTTCATTGGTTTGTCAAAATCTAAGAAGTTAAAGGCTGTTAAATAATTTATCCAAACGAGGGAGTCAGGAAGCTGACACCATAATTTCCTGGCTTTTACTGTTTTATCCCATATGCTCATTTTGCACTATTTAAAAATCTCTGAGGAAAACAAAAAAAGAGATTTTTGTCCCAATAAATAAAAAAAGAAACCCTTATTATTTTAGTGGAAACAATGACAAGCTATGTACAGCATTAAGGAGAACGGATGTGGCCAAGAGATGCTGACTGTGGATGCTATTTTTCCTCCAAACAAAAGCAATATATATGCAAAGTAGACATTAATTTTTCTTAATAGAAATTCTGTTTTTTTTTCTCAACATATGCAGAAAGCATTTGAAAAAAAAGACAATTCTCACCACCTTCCACTAACTGCTTTTGTTTCCCTGTTCCATCACATATCTCTGGTCAGCCTCTGCCAGACCTGAAGCCATTTTTTTTTCTGTTTTGACATTTAAAGTTGAATATGACCTACGCTGTATCTCTCAGAAAACAAAAGTAGGCTAGCAAGGAGGGAGGGGAGGGAAAAACCAAGAAGCCACTAAACACCAGTACTAATACGGACACGGCCCAAATTACTAACTTTTAACACAAGTTCGAAAGGTTCATTTTCTCCAACTGAAAAAACTGAGTTCTGAACAGGTGAAGTACTACAAATTTTACATTATTTGTGCTAAATAATGTGTTAATACAAGCCTTCGGTCAAGAAATGGTGTGTCCAGTTGAGCTGTGGTTTTATACAGGTTTTTCACCCCTGTATCAGAGTACTTTCCATTGGCGGATAAGGAACATGACTCTGTCTCCAGCACATAACTCGCTTCAGCGTCCTCCCCCTCGTTTTTGCTTTTGATTGTGTGAGCTACCTTATGGACAATCTGCCCTGAAGAGTCTATGCTCTAATCAAACAAGGCAGGAGGAAAAATGGAATAGTCCTCCTTCGCTTTCACTCCCCGGGGCTAGGTCGCTCGTCACGTTACCCAAATCAGACACGGACCATCACGGTGATCACTGCGTGTTTTGGAGACAAAGCCCTGCTGCCTGATAACTTACACCATGCATATACAGGGAAGTTATTTTGTTCTCAGGAATGTTCTCTCTAGCAAACATTACAGGCAAATGAAACTACAGGGTTGGAATGTGTCATGGATTTTGTTTTATTTTTTTATTCTTTTTAAACAGAAACAGTTTAAATAATGCATGGGTTTAGGATGGATCTGGTTTTGTTTTAAAAATAAAGAGTGATGCAATTTCCTTTCCCACACCATTCCAGCAAGCACTTACTCATCGATAGCAATTTCAGAAGGTATCTCAGACCACAGACGAGCATACTTCACTGGTGTTACTTGTTCTTGGGGGTCACGATCAACATGCATATGAAGCATTAGCCGGCAGAAAGATGCCCTCAGATCATATGGCAAGTTTTCATCAGACATGCAACGGAGAATGAGGTCCACATCCAGCTGGCCAGATATTTCATTTATGGCTAAGTACTGCCGATCAAGGCACATTCTAGCAAAGAGGTTTAGTTGGTATCTTCAGGGGGAAAAAAACACATAAACAAACGGCTTATATTTTAATTTCCCAAAATCTCCACTGGGTATATATAGTACTGTTATGCTCTTATACATATTTACAGAACGACTCTGATGTTTTCCAGTAATATAGCTATACTTATCATGGAAAGAATAAAGTACTTATTGAACACTAGTAAAAGGTAACAGTGGAAAAATAGAATAAAAGGAGTCATCGTATTTCCCTGAGACTTACATAGAATTAAGTAATGTTGTTTATGAAAGCTACAGAAGAATCCAAAGAACAGTTAAGGCAACTCAGCCTAAATAACGTAGAAGACCAAACACTAAACTACTGGTGCTGAAGCCACAGTTGTTCACTGAGGCAACAGTGCAGATGAACTACAGAATCTTCAAAAATCAGGTGTCTGACTAAACAGCTACCGAGCTCTGCTCCCTTCAAAGAATTGGTAGGGAAAACTAAACTTAATTCCTAAGCTTTTCAGTCCATAAACTAAAAGGAAGCAACTAGCATTTAAGGCATCCATATTAAGCACTGATAATAAGCCTCTCGTCATAAAGCACATGTCCAGCATTCATGAGCACTCATAGAGGCTTTTGTTGAACAGCACCAACTGTGAGGTTTCCTAAAGAAATGAACATTTAATTGAAAGCAGATGCCTTTTGACTCTCAGCACTTCTCAGGGAACTTTGACCAAACTGTATCCTAAACCCTTGTTTTAAGCATGTTCGCGAGTCTACAATGTAGACTAAAAATAATTAACACTGTCAAATCTACTTAGAAACAAGTGCAAGAACGTCTATTTTGAAAGCAGATAAAATTTTTATACATCGATACAAAAGGTCTCCTTTTCAGCTCAGCCCTCCAGTAGGGTCAAGACCCCCGTGTACTAGGAAGTCTGCTGCAACAACCATTTCAACACAAGAGATAATGCAAAATCAGATAACTAGTAACAATAAAAACCCCCTAGTTGTACTTTCTGCATCACCACAATTGAGTCTGTCAAACCACTCTCAGAAGTTTATAACCCAGACACAGGAATTTGGTCTGGGCTGAAACCTGATCTTACACTATGCCAAGAACTTGGTGTCTTGTCAAGTCATCTGGAAACATCGCTTCATGTTAGAAACTGCTAAAAGCATAGCTTAAGCTGTACAAAAGAGCACTGCACATTAATCAAACCAAACTTGTGGCATTTTTATAACTTCACATATTGTCCTGCTGAGAACTACAGGACCACTAAAGGCTTTGAGCTTAGAGAGAAATTTTGAAGGCAGGGAGAACAGCAGTGACTTATTTAAAATCAAAAGCAAAGCCATCTGCACGCTGAAACCCTGTTCTTCCTGAAAGCAGTTGTTCACCCCAACTACCATCCAAACACAGGTAACCTAAAGAGTTAACATACAGCCTCTCTCGTAACACCCGCTTATGAGGAAACCAAGCAGAACAGAACTACAGGCATTAAGTGCTGTGCAATTTCAATGCACTATAAGCCTCAACTATTTTTTTTTTAAATCAGTTTAAACTTGATTATCCCGATAATTGGACTTCTCACCACAAATAACTTTGTGCTTTTAGCTCTCCCTTCAAAGAGACCTCATCCTCGCTCTCTAGCGGCTATTTCGTCCACGAAACCAGTACCCTTTCTCCCAAACCGACTACAGCCTATATTGCAAAGGCTGCCCCACTCAGCCTTGATGGAACTTTGCTAGCCGACTACTGCGCATGCTGTTAACCTGTAGTAGCTGAGTACGTCTCGATCTTCCTTCTGCCCTTCCTTAGCATCCTGAGCCAACTCTCTGATACTCTTACTGCGGATTTCCTTGTTACTGTCTCTCCAGAAGAGCCACACTTCTTCCTCATCTTCTCCAACTTCCAAGGCATTTTCTCCACTTGACACTTCTTCAAACTCAAATCGAGAGAGGACCAGCCTGCCAGAAGAACGTTAGGTTAGGTTACAAAGTGCCAAGATCCATGCAGATCTTTTAGAACATTTCTTTTAAGGCACTTGCTAACAAAGACACTTGCTAAAATGTACCAGTGATACAGAAGTAACTCTTTTTATGATCTCACCTGCATTCAGAAAACAAATGCTATTCCTCAACTCTGTGAAGTAAAAGCAGACTATCTTACTCTTTCAGCAGTAGTATTTTACTACATAAAAACTTTGGGGTTTATTATTAAAAGCACTGGGTTAGAATGAATTTAGATTATAAGCTTTCCATTCAGCCTTAAGACCACCAACATTTCAGCTCCGTTCAATTGAGGAAGATAAAGAAACGAGGAAGTTAAAGACACGACTAACTGGCTTTCAAAAACAACTTTATGGGAGAACCGATTCAAAGATCGTTCAACAGACTAGGAAAGGATTTGGTTAACAAAAATATCTACAAATTTATTAGTTCTGTATCACATAAATGCCAAACAGATCAGAACTTCTTCCTGCTTACATGGCGAAATAACTAGAAACAAATCAGCTACTGAAACTAAACAGGCTTTGGGGGCTTTTAGAAAAAAAGATCATACATCTGAAAAAAAAGACCAATTAAATACACAAGGATAAGAACAAATAAGCGATGTAGCAAATTTAAGTGCTGGTCGAAATAAATAGAGTCTTTATGATTTCATGAAAAGAATTAAATGTACTCTCAACCATTTGTGTTTTAAATACTACCTGACAAAGACCTGCTTCCCTTTTGCAGTATTCTGGTAATTATCACCTACGCCCTATTCCACATACCGAATAAACCCATCTTTATGAAGGGCAATTGGGATTTGGTGCCTGCTACGATGCTTCAAGCAACGGCAGGGCAACGCTGAGAGCCGCAGACCAAAATCCTGACTGCAGAGGGAGAAACGGGTGAGCAGAGATGCATCAGCTTCTGCTTTGCTGCAAGCTAAGCTCAGCGGGCACGTGCCCAAGAAGCGCTCGCTCACTTCAGACGGCTTATGGAGGAAAGCCTGAAGCCCAGACGAGGATCGGGCCCACAGGACCCTGCACACCTTCCTGCAAAGTCTGCCTACTTTGATCAAATGTGAGATATCTGAAAGACTTCTCTGACTGCAGGACTGAGAATGCATATGGCAGACGTCTGCTGCCATCAATACCCATTTACTGTGTATTTGAAGAGGACCCCACACATCCTTAACTGCTTTCTCTAGTCGTGCCAGCAGTGCTCTCAGCTTTGAATCACCTTCCTTCTGTTTCACACTAGGAAAACCATCTTTAAAGGCATTAACTTACTTAGTTTCAATGAGAATGTCTGCATTTGCTGGATTCAGCACGGCTTTACAAATCAACTCCTGTGTCACTGGAATAGACTTGTTCATGGAAACGCACAGATCTGAGAGGTAATCCAAAAACCTGTTGGAAAACGCGAGCCAAAACGGTATCAATCGGTGTTGAGATCTAGACTGAAGCAATCTACATTTCAGAAAGAAAACATTCAGAACTCCATTTTAAAATTGCAGAGCGAGACTGTTGCCCGAGGGGGAAGTTATGGTGAGTGCCAAAAAAAAGAAGTGAACTAGCTGTGCTTCCTTACTAGCAAGTTGGCAGGTACAGAATTTTCTCAGAAGGCTAAGAGGAAAAGGGTAATCATATACGCAGAAATGTAGCTCTCACCTGGGCTCCCTATTTTTCCTCACGAGACTAACAAAAGTGTCAATCTCGGCAGCTGTGATGTGCTTCTCCAAGAGCTTGCGATTGTTATGAAGCAGTGCTGTGATAGTGTCCTCAGCCAAGACATCATAGCCAATTTGCTTCTGCATGAAGCCAAACTGCTTTGCAATGTATTCCTTCAAAACACAGGGGGAAGAAGGAAGGTGTTGCAATTAATTCTCAGGTTTTAGAAAGTGCTCAATAACAGAAAACAGTAAGATGTTTGTCAGTGTCAACATCCCAAGAAGTGAACTGGATTAGATTCAAATTGTTCTTCTTTTGAGAGAAAACAAGTGATGACAGACAACCTTAACACCGCCCGCACTCCTGGGCTAAATACTACCAAGCCATTTATCCTTATCTCATACAAGTTTGTTTTTCATAAATGGCAACAAAAAATGAACAGCCTTAATTCACACGTCAACTTTCAATGGAGCTTGTAGTACGCAAGAGTGAAAAACCTCTTACAATTTACCCGAATTTGACAGTTACAAATTCCATTGTTTTCTTGAATTCCCCTTAGAACTGGTACTAATTACACTGCATATAGTCTCTGATAGAGATGAAAAATGCCAGACAGTAAAACTGAGCAATCCCAAAATCTGTTGCTGACTGTACAATCACAACACAGCACAGCAGCATTTAATTAATGGGATGCAGCTTTTGTATTTTTTTTTTTTTTTTTTTGGAGCACAGGATCAATGTTAGTGCCATTCAAAGCTACAGACGTATTTCAAACCTGATTCTTTCTGTAATCCTGCTGAGAGTGCCTCAGCACTCTGTAGCAAAGCCGGCATATGTGTCTGAAAGGAGCATGACGCTGGTCTCCAAGCTCCTCCAAGCGCAACATCGGGCCGTCACCACTGTCTGTAAATGGTGCTTGCAACAACTTGAAAATCTAGAGATTTATTAAAAAACAAAGACAAAATCCCATGAGACGCTGCCATCACCTGACTAAAATTAGTGTAAAAGCACTGTGTCAGTGTCTTTAAATTTCTAAAATGTACATCGGAATTACACTATAGTTACCAAGTTTCTTGGCCATAGTGTAGCCTGGAGAGAAGACATTGTTGATCACCTTTTTTCAACACCATAATCTGTCCTTTTTTCTTCTAGCAATGGTATGCCTACAGTCCACATGCCAAGAGCCTGCTGAAAGCTAGAAACTCGAAGGATCTTCGGGTGCCAATAATTTGGCCAGGTTCTGTACTATCAGGTTCTCTTTTCTGACAATCCCCCTTTGTAGGCAGATTCTAAAGAAAAATGCAGCCTACCTGCTTTAGAATATTCTGTTCTCTCATAAGTTTTTGCCGTTCTCTATTAGGTTTAGAAAATACCACTTCAAGGACATCTTGTCCAGAATTAGTTCCGCCGGTAACAAAGTAGACCAAATCTTCCAACAGTTTGGTAACAGATCTACAGGAAAGCCAGAAGTTGTTAATCCAAGACTACCAATTCTGTTAAGAGAGCACTGCCAGCGTAAGTTCACAAAGACTTCAAAATGCTAAGTGAAACAAGAACATCAATTAGAGACCGACTCAGATGCTGGATAAAGCACACAGGGGTGTACAGAACTTAAAATTAGGAACTTATGCTCCCTATTGCCGTAGCCTTGTTGTCTAATAGCTAAACCATAGCAGCAGTAAGACAACAGTATCACTTCAGGGCAACTATACGCTCGTCAAGTTCTGTTTGGCAGTTCTTTAACTTGCCAGAAAAAAAAAATCTGGTGATAATCTCTCCCAAGGCCAAATAAAATACACTGGGTATAGAAGCACAGGGGCCCTGGTTTTACACAGCCAACTCCGTGCCGGTTTTGTGTGGCCACCTACTTTTCATGGGCATTGCCAGAGGATTTGCAAGAAGTCATATGTTCAGTCTTCACAAGATGGATTATAAATTCCCACACTCAATTTGCAAAGCCCATCAAGAAAGGTATGCTGTGGATTATTCCTCCAAGTTCACAACAACAGTTCTCATGCTCTCATTTCACAGAGCGACAGGGCGGGCTTGACAGAATACGCTTGAGTACCTCCACTATGGACACGTCAACAATAAAGCCATCAACTTTTTTTGTGTTTAAATCTCATCGAGGAGGAAACAAAATCCCTCTTCTGAAGATAGCTGACAGATAAAATTTTCAAAGAAACAGTTACTGAGTAAGAAACAACATTATCTGAACCAAATTCTTGTTCCCTTACCTTCTTTCATTCTGGGTTATTGTTCCCTTTTCCAATTTGCCAGCAATGGAACCTAAAACCTTACTTGCATCATTTGCAAAATCCAAGTCCCGAACTTCTGCAGGGGAAACTGGTACTATAGCAAAAGCTTCTTTGTCCTCTTTCACTGGAGAAGTACCAATCTGAAACCCAGAGAAGTTTTATCATCAAACCAAAAGGCAGAAAACAAAGTAGGGATTCACATACTCGGTGAAAATGAAACAGAAGAAAAGCCATGCTCCACTTCGACAGTATGAGAATACTGATAAAGTCAAACTTTGAGAATGGTATCACTCTGTGCAAGCTCAAAGCTGTTCCTAAATCCAGAGAAACATCAGCCGAGGTTGCAAAACGTTGCTGTAAACAGTGGAAAAACACCCTCCCCGTGATGACTCTTGCACAATAGAAATTGAACAGCGTAACTAGTAAGCTACCACGAAAAGCTAGACTTTAAGATAAAATATATTGCATAGGCACCATTCGTTACTGTTACCCTACTTGCTGTTTGACAAACCCAGCGGCCTCAAGGGACTGGAACGTCTCCTGCCAACAACACTTTTGTCAAAGTACAGGAATCAAAGGATGTGCTTCATACAGTAACAGAACTCACTTTAAGCATCACAGGTTTCTCCTCTTCTTTATCAATAGGGATATTGGTACTATGAACCCAGGTGTTAGTGCAAAGGTGTCTAAGTCTGACGTACGAGTTCCTGAAAGTCAGAAGTTTCAAAGCATGAGTCAGTTTCCCAGACTAGAAATCCTCACATTGTTCGAACTGCAAGATGTTGGCAGGAACAAGTGGAAAAAAAAAGTGTCATCTTTATCCATGCTGCATACCATAACAGGAGTAAGTCTCTTCTTTACTTATTTCATTCTATAAATTCACCAGTCTTGTATAACGGAAGAGATTCTGCTGTAAACCAGAACTATGTCTCTGTTTTGTTGCTGTAACTCGGCTGCTGCACAGTGACAAAGCCAGCCTCCTCAAGCCCTCCCATTTCCACAGGCTGTAGTGTACCTGAGCTGTCAGCCTCCTCCCTTACCTTTGTATTTTTCAGCCCGTAACTCCCCGATACCTATTTTATATTTTCAAAACTAAGTATTTTTTGGCTCTTTGTGTAGCCAGTCAGTTGTACGAGCATCAAAGGTCCCTGAAGTTACCCGAACACGAGACTAGTACGCAACAATCTTCTCTAGCAGAAGTCCTAAGGGGACACCAGTTCCCAGACTGTTTTCTCAGGTATTTCTTGCAATGACACTGTTTTGCATGTACCAGCTCTTGGACAAAACATGTCAAGCCAGAGACAGATGAGATCTTAGTCTAGGATAAGAAACAGTCTCTCCGGTGCAGTACAACCTCCTCCCTCCACACAACCATGGCAGCCCGAAGGACAGAAGAGGCAGCCAGGATGGCAGCTTTTGGTGGCCATGTTAACTTCTGCTAACTTAAGAGTATCTGATGATTTAGGGAGCTGCTTAAGTAGACGAAACAAGTATGCTGTTCTTTCTCGGTAGGAGCAGACAGCAAAGAGCCTGCATGCAGGCTGTGTACCTTTGAAGGGTACAGCATCTTTTAAGGAGTGAGAGGTACCATAGGAATAGTAAAGGACATGTAACTGAAAGCAAATGAAGTGCTAATAACTTCATGTTACATCCTAGCTAACATAATACAGACAGGTCACAGGAGTGGCTTGATAAGGACACCCAAGGCTTTTAGTCCCAGTTTGTTCACTGGCAAGGAAGTCACTTAATCTCAATTTTCCCATCTGTAAAATGGTGTTCTGTTACACATAACTCAATTTTAAAGTATTTCTGTATTAATTTGAGGAAGAACCTCAATTCCAAAGGATAGAACAAAAACTCTGGGAGATAGCTTTACCTTGTAAAAAAGAAATCATCAAACTCCAAAGCAGAAAGCTAGTTCTAACAGTAGGCTTAGCTGTACCTGGGGACCAGGCTGTCTCCTCCTCGCAAGGTGGTAGGGTCCAGCTCAAATATGGAGGAGATATCATTTCCTTCGGGCACAGACACCAGGGAGTACGCCATCTTCTCCTGAGCATTGCGCAAGCCTCTTCGGGAGGCATCCTGCTCAGGGTCCAGCTGTGGAAGAAGTCCCACCACAGAGAGTCAGACCAAGCCCTCCAGACCCACCCACCCAGCGTTAAGTAGACGCGTCCTGTAATTTGCAGACTTAACTCTGAACCACTCCAAGTACCAGTTAAGACAGCTGGGCTTTAGGACACCAGTAAAACTGACAAGTAGCTGCTCTTGCCAACCATTTCTTCACTTTCCCTGGTGTTAATAACTTCTGAGTATTTCTGGATCACAAGCACAATAAATACTAGACCACAGAGGTTATGTCTTGCAGACAGTGCCAAAAGAGACTCAAAATCCCCCAGCCATACACCCCACAGCACACTGGGAACTCCGGCTAGTTTTAGATGACCCGCATCTGCTAAGATCCCCGCCCCTGACACTACTAGCTCTTGAAATGTATTCTACGCATTGCGTTTACCAAGTAATTATCTGAGCTGCAAGTATAAAAACCAGCAACACTATGTACCAACAATCTGGCTGGGAAATAATCCACTTCAGCAGCAAAAATGGGACTCGCATCTATCGCAGACAAATGAAACAAAAGGCTAATCAAGAAGTTTGCTATCTTGCTGTTCACACTACAGCTTATGATGCACTGAAACACAATTACATGCTACAAAGGCCATGGCATCACAAGTATCTCTATTTCCAAGGTGCTAGCAAATTACCAGCCTCCTTTAGCGAAGTAAAGATACTAACATCAACTGAATAAACCCCTGGATTTTCAGATAAAAGGACAACAAGGTAGGAAAGAATAAGGATAAACTGGGAAGAAGGAACAACTACTTCCTCTAAAACCTTTCCTAAGGAACTACCAGTTATCACTAGTCAGTTAAAAAATTGCTGTCTCACATAACACACGAGCCAGCTGTCCACGTATAAACATCTAAATCCCAGACGTAATTTTCAAAGTGATCAAGCAACCAATTTATCAGCTTCTCTGTGATCATGGCACCAGTGGAAGGTCGGCACCCAAAGTAATCAGCACTCAAGTACCTGTCTTTCAAAGTCCTGGTGTGAGGCATTGCGATACCGAAACATATGGAAAAGGTATCTAATGTTGCCTGTGCCTCAGGATACTCTGTCGTTAGCACTTTTGTAGTCAATGAACCTGGCTGCAAAGTAGTGACATTTAAAGCCTGATTTTGCACATGGGAACAGACAGTTAGCTGCATGGAACAGAAATACAGATTGGGAGCGTGCCTTCAAGAGAAGAAGCAACTGTACAGTCAACAGAGTCCATCTGGAGGCTTTACACCGGGAGAAATTCGCTCACTTGGAATGAATTCTCCAAATTTCAGCTGCCTCCTTCATCCCCGCAGTAAGGCAGCTGCTCTGTATTCCTAATTTGTACTTCAGGAGACAACTGGTCAGTTTTTGAAACTGTGGCAAAGCTGAAAATCAGTAGTAAATCAGAAAGTAGGAAATGGGGCAATTTAGGGAGAACCAAAACTTCAACCCCAAAGTTGACAAAAGCAGTCCCCTTGGATGCTGCAAGGGTACTAGCTGGCATCTCACCCATGCCCATTTAAAGCCCATTCTTGTACAGCTCGCTGAGGTATAAGGAAAAAATAACAACAAAACACAGAGCTGTGCAAAGAAAGCTGCCATCTTGCAGACAGCTCACATTTGGATCAAGTTGGAGTTGACAAGGTTGGATAAAGCAGCCTACACCATCCTGTCACTACTGAATGTTAAATGTAGCAGTAATTTTTTGTCAGAAGTGAATTATGTGCTCCTGATCCTATTCTTTATGATCTGTTTTTGCCACCTAGTGGTAAAGAGACAGCAGGGAAAAATCAGTACAACTCTGAAGCCAGTGCATTATCGTTATTACTGCACTTATCCGAAGGAGATATTAGCATATCACCAGTAGGATGTATGTCTACATGAAAGACCTCAACACTGATTAACTTCAAAAAAATTAAACCAACAGAATGCGTCAATGTTGGATTCTCCCTGCCACGCCCCCCACCAAACAATAGCTTTGTGGGGGTTTTTTTGTTCATTTTTTCAGTATGTTTACTGAAGTCAAGCTGTCAGAAGATCAGTGTTTGCTGCCAAATACCAGCAAGAACTCATCAGGATAACAGCTCAATATCTGGAGGCAAGGGTAAGTGTTTTAATGGCCAGGCTATAATGACAAATGCTTTTAGGAGGAAAAATCCAGCCTGCGGGATTTCAAAGCATCACAGTGCATTCATCTTCTAGAGACTGGAGTAGTTGTTCTTCATATCCAAATAGAGCAAATCTTCCATAATACGGGATAAATGACCAAGAAAGCTGCATAAACCTACAATCAAATCCAACTACAAAAAAAAAATCCACAATGGGAAGTGCTGCTCCAGTTTTCTTTTCAACTACCGAAGCAATGCTGTTTCTCTGATACCAAAGAGAAGCTTCTATTAATACAAAGCATCAGCACACTCAATCTTGGACACAACAACATTTACCAAACACAACACAGACTTGCTTTCACAGGAAAAATCAGAAGAATGGCACTGAAATCATTCTCACCCCGCCATTCTTGCTCTCTAGACCCATTTAGCCTGGCTTTCCTGTGACAAGCTACAACAAGAGAGGGAATTAATTTCTTAAATAAGGAGGTCAGACAACTGACTGGCACAGCACTACGTGCACATCCCGTTAGGGACACTTGACGTCTGGTGCCACCTCGAGCAACTTGCTTTTCAGACCTATTCAAGAGAGTGCTTCAAGGAAGCAAAGGTTTAAGAAAGAGGAAGACAGAAAAAGAAATGCTACAAAGGGGGGAGGCGAGGGGGTCCAGGTAATGTATAAATACGGTCCCAGGTGCATTGCTTTTCACTACAGCCTAATCCAGTTTTCAGTATCCACTTCTCTGGATAGGCCTTAAAAGCGATCAGGTAATTCTCAGGTTTTTAGTTGCTTCACTAGCAGCAAAGCCTGGACCATCTATGCACTGGCCAGGTAAATACCTGGGCCTGTGTCAAGCCCTCCTCAATTAGGGGCAAGATTATACTCTTGCCTATACTTACTGAGGATTGACACTCCAGGTCATCTTCCTCATAGTCAGGGTTTACCTGATGAAACAGAATCACAGGCACGTCAAAACTCTAACAGAGCTGGCAGTGGGAAACAACCTCAGCGCGGTCTAAACTTACTTTGTAAAAAAAATGCACTCTACTGCTACAGCACTACCAGGCATGCAGAACAAAAATACTGTGCAAACCCATTCATTTCTAATGAGGCATCTGTCTGCGCATGAATTAAGCAGTTAAGTAATCTGCAAACATGCAGAGAGATTTATCTTTTTCAGGATAATCACTAAAGGAGCAAGAAGGGTAGAGAGTTACCAAGATTCGGTTTTTGTGTTTTGTTTTGGTTTTTAATCTCAAGTGGAATTTCCAACTAGAAATTACTGGCTTGGCAGAAATCTTTTAGAACAAACACTATTCTAACCATGGGTCAGGTGAGCAATCTCCTCTGGTATATTTTTGCATGGTGTAAGACCGTATTTTTGTTTTGGCTGATTAGCAATCCCAAGATTTACTGGAAAAGCTCTACACTGGATCACTACTGAAAAGGATTTGCAAGTGTGCATGTGACAAAATGCTGCTGTTTTTTCCAATCTGCTTATTAGAAGAATATAAAATGGGATATTTAATCTGAACTTCTCCTACGGAAGCTCTCAAGTCAGTAGCATGGGCTGAGACAGCCCTTCTGCCCTGCTGTGCACTCTTACATCCAGGACAGCTTTTACTTACAGAGGTTTGTGTATTGGCATGTTGATATATCCATGCTTTAAAGTAAATCGAAATGGTTCTAATAAAAATTTGCAAGTGTCAAGCAGCAAAACTCACCGTTATAACCCCTAGACTTTTTTTTCTTACTTTTTTTTTATTTTACATGTCTTGAAATCTTATTTCAACAGGGGAAAGATGTCCACTATGGAGAGAGAAAAATTCTTATTTTGTGCTTGGACAGCTCAATGTTATCTGCACTTCTCGTTAGACTGGTCTGAAGTCTAACTGCATTTTCATTTTACAGTCAGTTCTGCAATTCCACTCAGAAATCAGTGATTCAAGAGAAACTAACCACCGTTGAATTCATTTTCCCCCAAAGGCTCTCAGCCATTTACAATTTATTCATCTATTAATAAATTCATCTTGATTCTCCTGCCCACATGACAGGGTACTATTTAGTGTTTATTCTTTGCAAGAGAAGAGTTATTGCCTCTAGAATTCATACAAAAAGTGAAATAAGCTCAAGACTACCCCTGTACCGTGGTATTCTTTCAAGTCTCTTTCACCTTGTTCTCTATGTTTAGCCATCTACTTTTGTACTAAGGACCCAAACACCACTCTCCTCCCCTCCCCTGTGTCTATTTTTAGGGCAGGAAATGAAAGATTTTCAGAAGGTGTAAAAGGAAGGAAATACCGTGGAAGGAAAGGCAGCGTTCCTCAGCAAGCCCCAACACCTACCTCTGCTGCTAGGTAGTGTCCAGTAGCAAGGTGTTTGAACCTGAAAAGGCTATTCCAGTACCCCGCGCCACCACGACAAGGATCATGCTGCACCACCTACAAGGGAAGGGAAACCACGTTTACGCCGTATGTCAGTGACCTCCCTTTCAAACACAGCATTCATGGTATTTCACGTACAGGTAAGCGGAAACAGACCAAGGAGCTTCAGAAAAGATGAAACCACTACCTTGAGCTGGCTACAATCAGTTCACTTCGACAATTATGAATGACGGCAGTAAGATTATGGTGCAAGTTGGCAGAGGAGTAATTAAAGAAGGAGCTCTAGATGGGCATGTGTTGCTAGGTCTTGAAACAAACTTCCTAAAGAAATGCAACAAATCCTTTACTTATTTGGTATAACTTATTTTTTACCTCCTTAAAGTGGATGAGGGAAGACACCTGGAAATATTTCAAATGCAATGGTGTTGTACAAAGGAGGATGAAGACTGCTGTATTTACTCTCTAAGTTCTCCTGTGGCAAGCGGAGCCTCCGACATCAGATGACCTGTTACTTCACATTGGCTGCTCTGTGGCTACACCTGCCTCCTTAGGGGGAACTCAGCATAGCTGACCTGTGCCTTTCAGGGAAGGACTACCTTACCTCTGCCTGGCACTTACCACTGGGTAATCGCATACACACGGACAGTTACCACAGAAGCTACTGATGTGTTTGTTGTAACGTGTCGAAGTAACATTAGTTATAGGTAGGCTTTCAATTCAAATATGGGAGAAGCTGTATATCAAAGCAGATAATTATGGAAAGAGAATATGAAAAACACCTATCCGTCATTACAATTCTCACATGCAGTTCGCGTGGCAAACGTTTAAAATCATAAAACAACTCCGATAATACCAACAGATTGAGGATATTTTAAGAAGCCAGTGATGGCCAAGGTGTTACTCATTCTATTTAAAAGCCAAGTAAAGAAAAAAAAAAGTCCGAACGAGCAACGTGCAGAGACTAGCAAAGGGTTGCAATCTTCTATCAAATGAGGATATGCATAATCACATCGTTCCACACCAAAAATAGTGTTCGGTACACTCAGCAGGACGGTTGAAATTATTAGCTGGTGCTAAACTTTAGTGACTGGAAACAAAAGGACTTCCTAGATGCTTCTCTGTCCTCTTGCTTAATTGTAAAGAACCTGAATTTGAGAGCTATCTGCTGCACCCTTAGAGATCAGAACTCCTCTTTAATTTTGCACCGAAAGCACAGTAAGTAAAGGAATTTTAAGATTAAACGTCTAACACCAGGAAGACTTCTACCTAAAAAAAGAAACCCACATACAGTGTTTTTAAACAGAAACAGTAATTGTTCCCACAAAGCCACCCCCAGCCTGAGTTACAGTTCTTACCTCTACTTCCCACAGGGCTTTTGAACTGGTTGCAGACGTGGCCGACTGCCTCCCCGTCGTTCTCAAGAAGACGTGCTGCTTCTTCCTGTGCTCATCGCAAGTCAGAAACTTCTCCTGTTCTGCATGAAACAGTCTCACCACATCCCCCTGTCAAAGCCCAGACAGCATGGTCAGTGCAGACATTACCCATCAGTGAACAAGTTACAAGCAAGTAGAGTTTTGAGTCTTACCCCTTTGAGAATATCATCTTTGTTGTCGCTCCATTTCATGAAGAGGACTATTTTCCAGCTTGTATTGCAATTCACGGAGTTGACCTAAAAGGAGAACTAAAACCATTAGCCCCACCGTCTAGTGCGTGCACAAGATATTGCCATGAACTACTGCCTTACTTTTTGGACAATTCTCAACACAACACTGTTACATTCCTCTAGAGAAGGGAAGTCCTTCCTCTATTTACTCCAGAACAAGTGAACTACAGACCTGACTTTCTAGGAAGTCACCTGCTACACATCACTGTGCCACTACTTTTGATTTTGAAGGAAAAATCTTATTTTTAGCCAGTCAAGCAAAAGAGGTCAAACTCAAACCTCTGCCCAGCGCCCAAGAGATATGAGGAAAGTCTGCTAGCTCTACCGAGTTGCCGATTAATGAAATCACTATTCCTAAACAATGCCACAGGTACCAACCAGCTTGCTGATTTTTACCAACAAGTCCAAGCAGCTTAGCTGAAACATGCAGAGATTTGTACAGCTGCTCCAGCTGTGTCAGTCTGCCCTTACCTCATTGCACCCCGGATTGTCGACAAGCTGATGACTACTGGCGTGGAGAGGCTGGCCGGCATTGACGGGATTCAGGACTACTTTGTCTCCAATGACAACCTGTAGATAAATGCAGTATCAGACAGAAATTTGCACCCTGGGAAAGCTCTTTTTCTTTCTTTTTTTTAATGGGAGGAAATCACCTTCTTGCAGTTTGGAGAGATGCCAGCCTGAGTATGAAAACCAGGATTCTGTTTGCTTCAGAATTTAGCTCACCATACTCAGTCATTCAGGCAGAAAAAAACCGCCTATACTATTGGACTCGGAGGCTTCCAGAAGAAAGACAGACTGCAATTCTGGTACTAACCTATCTGCTGCTTTCCATGAAGTTGGTTCATTGGTTAACATTTAACAAATAATTCCTATAGCAAAAGGCCAGCAAAAAAAATCCTCCTCCTCCTCCAAGACACCTTTCATTTGTAAAATCAGATTCTTGACCAGGCTGGCATATGACTCGAGACAAATGCACTTTATTATGGACAGTAAAGGTCTTGCTCTTCCCTTCTACTGGGGCAAAGTCTTACTTAAGCTAAAAAACAAAAAGCCTTTTCTGTATTCGGAAGAACTATTCTTAGTGATTAAAGTGTCTGAGAATTGGTGCGATTTAAAAGCACTAAATGGCCACTAAGACTGCTCTACCCTGTGCTCTGGCTTTACTGCATGTGTCTGTAGAAAAGGAAGCGTCACATGAAAACATATGGGGCTAGTCCACAGGATAAATTATTCCTACTTGATAAAGTCTGCTCTGTTTAGGTGCCAAAAATATACCTGGACTATAACATAGAGCACACTGAAACTTACTGCCTCCTGGTTTTAAGCAGATAATATACCCAGGCAACTCAGACTTTATAAAAAAAAAAAGATTAAGAGACTAAAATGGTAATGCATTTAATTCAAAACCAATTATTTTCCTGATTTCCCATGAACAGGACCATTTAACCTCATTATTACCTCATTCCTCACATACAAAATGATGATCAATTTTGATTGTGAACAGACAACAGAGCAAACCAAAACGCTAATTATTTGTTCCAAATCTACTGAAGGAACTCAACATTTCCTACCATTTTGAATTGGACAGGAACTGTGAAAGGCTAGTGTAATTAGGTACTTTATTCCCTCCAACGTTAAATCATTCCACGTTTCCAAAATACAAGTTACCATAGCAATTTTCCTCCCCCTCATGACAGCATAGGAAAAAGGTTGTTCCTGCAACATCACGCACTAAAAGATCTGTGCATTTCATTAATTGCAAGACAGGCCTCCTGACACAAGCTTTGCCAAGCTATGCACAAAGCAATACGTGAAGATATTCCTCTTAGCACTTACACTGTCTCCGATGGAACGCAGTTTGTAAAAAGGCTGTATGTAGAACCAGGAACCTTCATTTCCAGCTTCATCCAAGGTCACCCTCATAGCATTCTTCTCTAGTAGAGCTGGAAGCCTCTTATTTACTGTTAGGTATTTGTTACTTTTTAAGTGAAGCAGCTAGAATAAGAATTAGAGTTCAGTTCTAAGAATGCTCATTTTTCCTCCCCTCAATAAATAGCGAGAGCGTGTAAGATAACCACAATACTATACAGGAATCAAAATAAAAACTAAAGCATATAGAAGGACTGATGAGTTCAGGCACAATTTCACTTACGCTTCTTTCAGTATATATACACAGTCCTACAGCAGAAAACATCTTCAGATAATCCAATTGTCCCTTCTCCAGCGAACAATAAACACTTGGAAATGCCCTCATCACTTTATGACAGCCTGTTCAAAAAGCCAGGATCAAAAGCTATAAAATGCTGGGGACTAAGTGGCTCTCCCTAGTGAGAAGGGGGGGTGGGAAGTAAAGCTGCTCTTATCTTGCTTCTGTCTCACTGAGCAGAAAACGTGACTGCTTCTTTGAAGACTCTCCTCAAAACATCCCATTCTTCAAACTTCAGCTGCGCACCACCTCGCCGACTGCACACCATCAGCATGAACACGTTAAATGCAGCAGGTCACGTCCCAGCTCCCAACCTACCCAGCTCCAACCAACTGTTGTTAAGTTCCCAGTAAATTTAGGAGACAAGTACTTTTGTACAGAAAGCTGCTTTTTGATGCCTTTTGATTACCGTAAATACTTCCAGAACATATGGGAGTTACAGGAAAATATGGGCTGTTCTTAATAGTGATAATGTTTGTAGTCCAACCAAAAATAGGTATTATTTTTCTTTCATCATTAAAAGTAGATTTTTATTTTTTCTTCGGCCTCAAACACACAGACCAATAACGCACTTAATTCAACCAAGCCAGGCACTTCCCTGCCTGTCCTCCATCAGGTTGCTCCAAATCCTGAAATTGCTTTGAAGGGCAGCCAACCCATTTCTCCTTGCAACAAGAAAAGCCCAGCCTGCCTGTGCTCCTAGCCACCCCCTCTGTTGGCTGGTACTGTGTCAGTAGAATAAAACAAAAACCCATCTGTATAGGAATTTCTTCATCTAAGGCTCAAAACGCTCAGGTAACTACCCCCGCTTCTGAAGTGCTGAGGCACTCTACCCTAGAGGGAGTAGGTTTGCTTTGGTTTCAGGGTGAACTCACAGCTGCTGCATATTATGCTCCCCATTTATTAAAGACCTGTCCTTTCTAATTATGCAGTTACTGTACTTTCCATTTTCTTGGGTTTGATGCACGATTTTCTTTTTTTCATTCCCTGGGACCTAGCATATCCTTTGCTTCAATGGACTACAATTTGATTGTGTCAACATTTGATTATGAGACATCATATCTGGCATTGTAGAGTGCCTGTGCCATCTTCCAAATGGCCAACTCTAACAAAGGCTCTAAGAAGTACTTCCAAATAAAGCAATCACATGGTGACTTCAAAAAAAAAAAAAAGAAAAAAGAAAAGTACAATTAACCCATAATAAAAAAGCGACTTCATCATAGCCATAGGCCCAGTTGTTGCTTCACAGAATCCCACTTCAGGACACTGTCATACCTTGCAAAACTACAGACTCTTGTCTAGGAATTCCAGAAATTTAAAGTCACATTGAGCAAGAGATTTTGAGCAAAATCCTACACAGCTTGCAAAGATGTTCACAGCCTACCTGGATAACATTGCCATACTGGATGACTGTTCCCAGCAGCTTTCTGTTTTCAGTTTCGTTCTGTTTCTTTTCCAAATCTGCCGCATGCTGAAATTAAAGGAAAACAATTCATTTGCTGACTGTTTTATAATAAAGAGTGGCCAAACACCCGAGGTTCTTTAACAGGATTTCAAAGAACTGGAAAATCAGCGAGCATTCCTTCTTCCAACTTCCAAAAGCGTAATTTCCAACTCCCCTTTTTCAAGGAAGATAGACACACACCATTTAAGCAACCCATAATCTGGGTACAATTTGACAAAATTTTGGAGTAAAACCTGAGATGAAAAGCTCAGCCAAGACAGAAGACAAGCCATGAGAAGACAACAGCATACCTATGGAGGGAAGCTGAAAAGGGATGAGTAACAGCCCAAGCCAGGAAGGCTATAATCCTTTCTACTGACTTCTGCTCAAATCGAAAGGAAAGGACCTCAACGCTGGTTCTTTCTTCTACTTTGCCAATACAGGCCCCAACTCTTCTACAGCCTGTCTTTTGATGGTGACTCTAATCATTTCACCGTGCAGCAGGATTAGTTAGGAGACACTGACAATTGCCCCCTGCAGCTGTGAATATGTGAGTTCCCAAATTCCCAGCACCACGGAGCTGGTACTTCATGAGGCTGAAGGATACTCTGTGCTGCATTATAGACCCGCTGTGAAAATGCAGCCAACCATTTCTGTACCACACTAGCATGGTAATAAAGGGGAAAGCCCTTGCAAAATTGAATGATGACAGAGATACACTGCTCTATGTAGTAATTTATAAATACTCTCTTGCGTTTTGCATTGTAAGTGAGCTATTTTGCCCAGGCTGCTTTTAAACCATTTCATTTAGTAAATAAATTCTCTGTCATTTTACAGGAAAGATGATTGTTTTTTTTCATTGAAAAAAATAAAAATCTATATTACCTGATATCTAATGGTAGAAAGCAATTTAAAACTAGACTTTTTAGGAGGCTAAGCATCAAGGTTTACAGCTTGGTTCTCAGATCTCAAGGACTACGGTAGGTCCAGTTTTCTCTTGGAGAAGAAAAGTGCCCACAGTTCCTAACTGTAGTAAGGTGAAGCACTAGTAACAGAGGACAACGCTTAGCTACTGCAAAGGAAGCGCTATCTGTATACCGTTATAAACTTTCATCATCTTCAGGTTACGCAAAATGCGCTATTCTGGAAAGTTGTGCTAGGTATGATAGCTGGCTCTTGCTCCAGGAGAACCTGGAATACAGCTGCTCATTCCAACTCAAATATATATTCGGAAATACAATGCAGCATAACTTCCCCTCTATTATTGAAATAGAACATTTTTTGCTTCATTTCAAGTATTCTGTCAAGAAAGGATTTCTTCAAACACTAAGGCCCTCTCAACTACCAACTGCAATCACGGAAGACAAGACTTCTCTGCCTGCACCGGACTGGGTGCCACGCTTGTTATAAAGCAAAGAAAAAAGCATATTCTGTGAAAATATAATTAAGACTTTGGATGCGTTTCAAATGCACACACCAGAACTGACAATCATTCAAGAAGAAAGAATCATTTTCTCTGGCCACTAGATGTCAGCTTCTCAAACAGCACTGATTCTTGATACCAAAGAAAGACAAGTGTCCCAGATTTTAAATCCCTTAAATGGCATTAACTTAAAATAACCCGACCTCAGCATTGAGCGCTCCACAGCAGACAATAAATTCCACCAGCAGACAAACAGAAGCCAAAAAAGGCAAGTGATGATGAATACAGCTTGCACACCAATTTTGTTCGAAATTATATGCTCTGAGAAAGAAATCTAATCATGGGCAGATCAAATAATTGTATGCACATGTTTCAGGTCTCAGGGGGGGGGGGGGCG
>JANZLQ010000037.1:22509090-22561202 GCA_026212715.1 Elanus axillaris | reverse complement strand
CAGATACATATCATGCAAAACGGAGAGTTCCTTAGTGAATTCCACGTGCCAACAAATGGAAAAGATGACACACGTACCTATATGATTGGCAGAAAAAGAAGTTTGGATATATGAGTGATGTACACGGGACCAAATTGTTTTAAAGCCACGCATCAGCCCCAGGTCACCAAAGACCGTATTTGGCACACGCTACATAAAGGGTTAGCCTTTATGTCAAAATGATGCATATTAAATAATCCCCAATAAAATTGTAAAGTACTTGAATCCTTTCACCAAATCAAGCAAGAACTCCATGCATGGTAGTACATTTCTGTACAAATATCGCTCAGCCGAGGCCCAATACTGGAAAAATCTAATCCTGTATTTCCATAGGGACCTCGGCACAACACGGTAAAGTGTCAGACGAACAGGAACAGATCCCAAACACCTGAACTGGTATAAACTGAGGAAAGAGAAGGCAACTTTAAATGACATTGTAATCCAGGGCAATTACAAAGTATTTTTCTTCTACATGAGGCAGTATTTAGACCATACTTTCTCTTAAAATCCAGGCACTCACACACATAACCTGCGGGCACAAACTGGAGAGTTCCCTTCTACATCAGAACAACCAAATCCTGAATCCCCCATTACTTAAAGCTTGCTGGCATGGTCTGCTTCTCTTATCATCATTAAAGGGGCAGGAGAAATGCAGCACAAGTGAGGGACTTCCGTGCTACAGCCAGTACCAAAATAGCTTTCTCCTTGCAAGTTAATACTTCTAGGTTATAAAATTATGTTTTGAGAAGCAAAATGAGTCAAACACTCAGCCTTTGTTAAATGCAAGAGCAAGGCAGCCATATGGCAATCAGCAAATGACACTCTCCTACAGGGCCATTTTGTATTTCAGTCTACAATGAGCTTAATATAGGCTTAAAGAAACTAAAAATATTTAAATTGTAATTTTGACATGAAGTACTCTAGCTATGTAATTTTAACATAAACATGGAGTTTATTTAACTCTAAAGTCAACAGATGGTATTTAAATTAAGTTGGCTTTTTTTTTGTATGGGAAGTCTAAAAACAGCAATCAATTGCCTTACTGGGTTTTCAACTGCTGAATGTCAACATTTTACCCAGAAAATACTAAATACTGCACGCTAATAAGGAAGGAGAGACTGTTTGGCCTTATAATTACTCATAATTATCCATCAACCTTTACATGTATTAACAGCAGCTGTTTGAGGAATCCCAAATGATTTATCAGACTGGCAGCTCAGATGGCATCTACCAGCACAGCTAACGCCTGTGACTTCCACGTCGAGATGCAATGCCTGAGAATCCTCCACTTTGTGCAGTTGTTCCAAGGGTCCCATTTTTATGCTGTTAGCACCCAAAATGCCCACGTAGAGCAGTAGTAGAGGTTAGCGGCAATAGCTTACATGGCTGCCATGGCTCTAGCCTGGTATCATACCTACCGGTATTGGGACACGCAGACCTTGAACAGCAT
The DNA here is from genome assembly GCA_026212715.1 of Elanus axillaris. Classification (NCBI taxonomy): domain Eukaryota; kingdom Metazoa; phylum Chordata; class Aves; order Accipitriformes; family Accipitridae; genus Elanus; species Elanus axillaris. The sequence continues at coordinate 22,559,713 of JANZLQ010000037.1, read as the reverse complement.
GTTGTCGTAAATCAGAGAACGTTTAAAGAGTTAGATCTCAATGAATGTCTCAAAAGGAGTCTTGTATACTGATTTCTATATAACTTCTTGGTGTCTCCGGGTTAACTGTGTCAAGCTGATTGGAAATGCTTACTTAAAGCAGTACGGATGAGTGCTGACGATCAAAAGAGGCCTAAACACGAATACTTACGTGCAGTTTATTGAGTAGCACGGCATCTGTTGTGCTGTTAGCTCCTGGCTTTGCTGCTTTCCAGAACTGCTTTTGAGCAGAGTACCGGTTCATGGGACATAGTTTGAACAGGCAATCTATGAAAACAGATGAAATAAACAGAGAGATTGCTTCAACCATCCATAATTATCTGGATTTTTGCTGCTAACATGGTCCAAATATTCCAGCAGCAAGGAAAGGTTTATAAACAAATTCCGAAAAGCTCTTGATCAGACAAATGCTTTTTTGAGCAACAGGAATGTTGCCCCATGAATGATAAAAATTAACCGTTGCTGCCAAACATCTGATGCAAGACCAGAAAATTTATAACTTGTCCCAGTCAAACACACTCCCATACTAAAATGGTAATACATTTCAGTGCTTTCCCAGGAAAATGGATCCATTTTACAGACTTACAACTTTTTGGTTTTCTACTTTAGCCGGTACACCACTTCACACAATCAATGTGAGGGTGGGGGGTTTTGATTTGCCTTTTTTTGCTGTTTCTTGTTTCGTTTTTAAACCAAACCCCTTCTATTGCTAGGGAAAATGAGGGACAAAGAATTGGAGAAACTCACCTAATAAAGCAGCAGCAGCATAAAATACCCCCAAACAACAAACAGCACGCACAGGCACAGACATTCAAAGCATAGTTCCAGGTAACAGTAAACCCCTCGGGGGAGTAAGGTTCTTCACCCCGTCCATCAACACTGTTTGTTGAATATTCTGCCTGGCAAAAGCCAGGAATTACAGCTCATTAGTCTTATTAAAAATACCCTTTTATATTAAAGAGATGCTAACTTATCAGTAATAAAACTGAATTAGCTGCGTTTACTATTTTTCCTCTTCTCCGTCGCTAAGCAACTGAACACGCAAAAAAAAAATCAAGCTATTCAAAGACAGTGCCTAAAAGTAGCAGCTTCGAAGTTTAAACAAAGTGCCAAGAAAGCCAGAAGGCTGTTCCCAGCGCCTCTTTGGCAGTGGCATGGCTGTAAGACCTCAGGCTTTTAATTCACATGGTGCTTCTCAAGGCTCCTGGTGTATTCTTGCAGGCAAGCCCTGCAATTTGGGAAGTAGCAAGCTGAGGAGAGACCTACCTGGGGACTTCATCTTCACTGTCTGAAAAGCACAGCTGCCTATGGGCTACCTTGCTAATAGACACACTGGACCTACGTCAGCCAAAAAGGGAAAAACCCCACGCTGAGAAGTCGCTTCAGCTCTGCCAGAGGTTGACGATGACGTTGCTGAAGGGGCTGAGCCCCGCTAGAGGCAGACCTTGAGAGTTCTACCTTGGGATGCCACCGGAGATGGACACCTTCGCTCTTGTCATGCCTTGCTTGAAGAAAAGACCTATTTGATGTCGCTCTGCCTGCCTGTCTAATCCATCCTCAAGCACTCTCAAAGCACACCAGGCAACATCAAGCACCTTTCCCAGAGGGGCAAAGGTCTTCGGAACTAAATCCCACTCTAACAGGGTGAACGAGGCACCAGCGGCAGATTCCCGTTTCATCTCGCAGTGAGCCGCTGACTGCCAGGTGGGCTGATCGACTTGTCCCACACCACCACAGCAATGCCTGAGCTGGTGGCCCAGTATACCAGCATATACCAGTATATACCCAGTATACCAGCAACAGACACAGCAGGCGCTGGGTATGGCACTGGGGATCTCTCATGCCGTGACGCGTACTGGGGAAGAAGAGGAAGAGCTGAGGGCACGTGGAAGGAGATTTAATTGCCTCTATCCAGAAATACTCACCTCCACTTTGACACTACCAACGTATAGCTTCTGAACAAACAGGGGAAGTGGAAAACGAAGTAAGCGCAAACCACACTTTCCAGGTTTGCTCTCTTCAGCGTGTTTTTCATTTGCATAAAGATGATTCACAGAGATTGACAGCACGGAAGAGATTCAAAAAGCCACTGCAGGCTGGCACTTTAAGCTGAGACTATGCATTGTAAGCAACATAACAGTTATAAAATTTTCTATTTTTGCTTAAACCATCAGTTCCACACAATGACAGGAATTAACACACAGAACTGCATAGAAGAATTAGTTGTGCGCTAGATTTAGTCACAGTGCAAGGGTACTTTTTTTCCATCCTTTTCAGTCAAGAGAGTTGTCAAGTTAAGCTTAACTTCTAAACTGTTAACTGCAACCCCCTCTCTTCCCTGTAGCACAGGGGAGAGGTCTACGAGTGTTTGACCTTGTCCAACACGAGAAGGGAAAACATAACATGTTTTTCTTAGGTTTTATTCCTAGTTACAAAGCTACAGATCTAAAACAAACAATGAAAAGTACCCAACATTTTTTTCTTCTAGTATTTGCTCTATGAAATCTATTTCTTAAGTGGTTGAGAAGTTAAACTTAGCCTTATTCACCTTAATGCGACCACCAGAGGCTGGCTGGTACCAAATGTATTTCACCATGAGGCAAACTACATGAACTTTATGGCCAGAAGACTTTTAGATCTCCAGATTCCATAGGCTAATACGTTTACAAAAACCAACATGCAAGGATGTGCCAGCCGAGTACCATCACGGTCAGCAATCTGCAACCCACAGTAGCGATAACTGTGTAAGATAAAGCAACTACTTGTCAGACACTACACTTGCAGAAGTTAGTTCTATTTCTAACATCTAAAATGAAGCCAAAGCAGCTGAAACAATCAGCTCTCTGCTCTGACCATGGATTCAAGCAGTTCTAGCCACAGATGAAAGGTGATAAATAAGGCTCTTACTGCAAAGTAGTTACATCTTGTTATACGCTGTTTGTTGTATATTAACCACAAAAGAATGCATTTTCTTTTCAGATCTTCATGATATACAGTGAAAAATAGCAGAATCGCATACTGAGTAAGTATAAAAATAAAATACTACGTAACTGCTGATGAAATGATGACACATCGAGCCTGAACACCGAACAAAGGCCCTGCAGGAAAAAGTAATTGCGTAATTGTATACTACCGCATCATGCACATGGGTGATGGATGAATATTATATGGACATGTATTAAATGTGCATTTCAGTGTTTCCAAGCTAAATCCTGTTCTTTCGTCAGCAATTGCTTTGCATCTAATAAAGTAGACTGAGTAAGACCATAACTGCACCATGGGATACATTAATGCTCTCTTTGGACATTTAGATCCCCACATGGGCCTCTGCCACCTGCAGCTCACAAAAATCGTCAGTGATGTTTGGTTATCCTCTGCATATACCAGCATCACAGAGGAACAGTCAAAATCAAGGATACTGGAAACATTAGAAAATTCCAAGTTTTAAAGAATTCTGGGGTTCAATGAAGAAAGAAACTTGCCAGCTACATTACTCCAACTACAATTCCTTCTATCCCATGCTTTGCGTTTTCTCCGCTCCCTTTTCCATTCCCGTCTCTCGTACTAGACCTTCCTTGCTCCTTTCCCACCCAGTCAGAGTCTCCGCACTTCCAACCTTTCCTGCCTGTCCAAGCCCAACCAGACAAGATTCTCTTATTTCCATCCCAATTAATTTACCAGCCCCCAACAGCTGATGAATCCATCGCCTCTCTTTTCCCCTCACGATGGCAATGTACAGGTCCATCTAATACTTGAGGAGGGATTATGTTTTGCCCAGACAACCCTCGTCTCCCAAAGTTTCCCAAGGCACCTAACACTCCCAAAGCATAAGGAACCAGAACTTTACAAAGAAAGGGCTAGGCTTTTTTCCTTAACCCTCAGCAGAGTATTTTGCTAGTCACTTTTTAGGAATGCAGACCTTTCTTTAAAACCGCATCTGGGCAAAGTACCTGGCAAAAAAAAAAAGTATCGGTCAAACCAGCAAAACTTAGGAACATTGGGCTGGAAAATCATCCCCTAATGGAAACTTTCAGCCAACCTTGAGGCTCTGCAGCGCTTCTACCTCCATCCCGTAGTGAAGAGGAACTGCATTGTGTGGGGGTAAGCCGCTAACGGGCAAGTGAAGATTATCAAATGGTCAGTCCCTCTAAGGGGTAACAGCAGCTGGGCTCACGGAAGCAGGACCCGATTTAAGAAACAGACCGTCACTGTTTCACATACCATAAGCTCAGCAAGCTCCCTCCGGTGCTGCCCCACGACAGCCGGCTAACCCCATCCCCTTCGACGCGTCGGGCTCAATTCAGTCGGGGTATGCACAATTTTTGCTTTCATAGCAACATCAAACACCTATACCAGACTGATTTTTTTCTTTCTTTTTTCAAAATAGGCTCTGTTGCATGGGAATTTAAGTAGCATTTAGGTAGTACGTTAGTGAGAGTATTACAAAATATAATGCAAGACTTGCCCAAAATTGCAAATACCCACAAGCTCCAGAGAGGCTGGAATGGATTTGAAGAAGCAAGTAGAGTATTTCAGAGCCCAGCCGAGATGCAGTCACCTTCTTTCACACCAAGCTGCCTAGAAATACATAACTCAAACACACCTATGCAATTCCAGTCTTCCCTTCAGAGGGTCTCCTCACCACCTGGGGCATTAATTGATGTTATGTCACATCAGTTCTACCCTCGGTACATGAAAACAGCTCAAAAAGTTGCTAAACTGATACTGCCGACATCCAAAGCTCTTTGTGGTGACGGACACCAGCCACTATTAAAACCTTCCATCTTTGCTACTTTCAGAGATCAGCTCAGATCAGTTTGGAGTTGCAGTACACAATTTTTCTCACTGCCATTCTCTAGCGTGCTCGTTTCTAAATGATCTGGAAGTACTTTTAGCTTCAGCCAGGCTGGTTGCGTAATACACCACTCATCATTTTTTCCAAATCTCCCCTGTCTATTTTAAGCATTTAGTAGAAAGTCCTCACCAACTTTTCTGCAGTTAGAGAAAGCAGGCATCAAATATTTTGTTGGCAACAAAAAGGTGGGTCGTTAATTCATTTTTTAAACACAGACCCAGACTTTACAAAATGCCAACTGGAGAAAGGTAAGAGTCAGGAAAAATTATTCCCCCTCTCTCAAAAGATGTACTTCAGAGTACTTTCAGATGAGGGAAATCTATAAAGATGAAAATATTTAAATAAGTCACTTACAAAACCCACTGAATATTTAACACCAACACAGCTGTTTCTTCGTTACTTGAAAAAAACTCACCAAACTCCTTTTTGCGCAGCAACACTAAAATTAAAAGAAAATTAGCAATTCCCTGTTGAAATTTAGCAGTTTCTCTTCAGACTTTTCTATACTTAGATACCTGATATTTCCCCAAGGCCAAAGTCTGCTCACAGTAGAGAATAAATATAAGGATAGTAGCTTCTAGATTTTAAATACAAAAAATAGCAGCAAAGAAGATGAAGAAGTAAAATAGCTGGCAATGATGGAAATACTGCAAACAGAACTTCTCAACTTTGTATTTATGAAAGTTGCACAGCTTTAATACACTCACAAGGATGATAACACGCCACACAGGATGAAGAGATTATTTGTTTAAAGACAGAATGAAGACCTCTTTAGTGTTTAACTGAAATATTTTCACGCGGGAGGCATACAGAATAATACAAAATGCATATATTCAATCACAGGCGAGTTTCACCTCCTCAGAAGACCTTGGATTACTACATCATCTATTTCTATACTTGTTCCTTCTGAGATTTAAAATTAATAGATGACAGCCTAAGAGGTTCAAAGAATATAGAACAAAAGCGGCTACAGAAATGTGTTGATTATTAATCATTCCTGCATTTCCATAAAAAGGGAGAAAAAAAGAACTTGATCCTACTGAAATTACTGTCTCTGTGATGAGAAGACATCCTTTCATTTTCAATTTGCAGTGAACGAGCTTTGCTGGGAGCACAGCAAACCAGTTCAAAATCAGTATTTCGTCAGGATGCGCGAAATGCTTGATCTGCTGTCCCAGCAGAGCCCGCTCCATCCGCAGCTCCAGCGGAACAAGCAAGGAAACAAACCTGAACTGTACACATTTAGCCCAGTGGAAGAAGATGACTGAAGTCAAATCTGACAGTGCCAACAGTTCTGCCATGCTGCAAGTGGGGAAAATTTAAGCGCAACCGAGAAGGGCATTTGTATTCCAAGCCCAAAGATCTTGCCGCTATCGCACATGTCACTGCAAAGCAACCCAATCATTCAGGATTCAGATGCTGAACTAATTACATGACAAAATATATTAGAGGTTTCTACTGTTGTCAAAACTGCTACCTCCCTTCTGCATGCTGTTGCATCTTACCTGTTTGAAGGGCTTTCACTGCTTTCCTTTTGAAAGCAGAATAAAAGAGGAAAATCATCCTTGCAACCAGCATTTAAATGGAGAGCCTGCATGATTTATGATCTAAATATATTTTAATTTTTGTGTTAAAATAACCACCCTCAATTCATATCCGCAAGACATGAAGGTAACCACCCTCTTGCCATTGTACTCATTTATGCATAGCTCTACCAATGGAAATCGCTACTTCATTTTTTCAAGCTGTAACGTCGGAAATAATGTAATAGTTCTTAACTTAGAGCTGATGTATCAAACCAAACAAAGAGAGGAGACTGAAACAGTGATTTCAGAGAGTAAAAAATTATAGACCTGAGAGCTGGGCACTGAATATCGATGCCTACTAAATCAACATTACTCATTAATGCAACATTAATTAAAAGGCAATGGCTTCTTGAAGACATTAACAAATTAGCACAACTCCACACAGCATCATGAGTAACTTGCCAATAATAAACACGGCATTTTAGATGCATCAAAATTTACTGTGGGATAAGGCCATCCTTCAACAAAAACTGAGCAAGGTAACTTTGTTCTAGCAAGGAAGGCCAAACACATAGCTCCTCACCTGCAGGGAAACTCATCTTCTGAGTCTCTGGACACGCTGCCATGTCTCGTGGTAAATTAACAACCAAAGCACAGACGACTCGCAACACTACACGCAAACACCATCCAAAGCCCTAAAGACCAGAATGGTAGCCAAGTGCCCCCAAAAACTACCAAATGACTGACATGAGAAAAGCACCTTTAACTAAACATCTTAGGTACCAAAGGGTTCAGAATGCACCAGTGTTTGTTTTATTTCTACATGTAACCTCTTTGGTCTCCTTCAAAAAGAAAACTGCTACTCGAAAAGAGAGAAATATTTAGACACTGGATATACAGGCAGTTCCAAAAGGAAACATTTGCAGGAAAGACCAGATGCGTTTTTCAGTCTCTGGTACGAACAACGCTGAGCAAAGGTGCTTCGGGAAGAGACAAAGCCACAGCGAACGGCAACACAAGTAGAAAGGAGAAAACACCGACTCGTTTAACTAAAACACGTCCCATTTGACATCTAGGGGCACAGGTTGAAGAATGCAAGAAAACTGGAGGCCTCCTTGTCGCTGAAGAGTGGCACCGCGATGGATAACATGTCCCTGGACGGGTGATACGGAGGGCTGCAAGACATATACAAAGACAACAACACGCCGAGCTGTCGCAAAGAAAACTGTTAAGGACAGAGTGAATATGCCAGGTATCCTTGAAAGCATTATGGAACAGGTCTAATTTATGGACACAAAGGATAATTTTGACCAAGAGAAGCTACTTAAATTAAGCTAAGAATAATCCCAAGAACCTTTAGAAAAAGTCAAAGCACCACAACAGCTCCTGGCCAGTAACAAATACAAGACAGAAAAAAACTCTTGATGTTGAGGAGAGGGAAGAGGAAAAGAAAAAAAATCCAGGAGAAGAGTTCGCAACTGCACACATTAATTCGAGCTAACCCAGGATCTCAAGAAAGCTATTCGTTTCAGTGAATGTTTTTGCTGCCTTAGCTCATCTCCGTGGCGAAGAAGAAATCCTGGACTAAGATGCAAACCTTACCAAGAGGCAAATCCAAAGGCCAGCCTCTTCCTTCTCCCACAAGTACTGGAAATTAAGTTTTACACACTGCAAGGAGGAGCATAAGTACTTTATACAACAGGAATTCAGCGAACTAAAGCACATAAGAGGTGCAGAAACCTTCTGAAGTTAACTTTTGTGGCTTTAGCCTTTGTCCTAGCCTTGAGAGCTGTATTCTTATCTTGGGAAGCCATCCGCTCTCTCCCTTTTAACAGTTTCCATGATAAATCTCCCTGCAAGGCCCTATACCAGAAGTCCCAGCACATGAACCATGGGACATTCTTCCTCAAAATCTTCTGGTCTTTTCAGTCTGGATTGGTAGCATTTTACACTGGCAGTGAACCAAAGCATATCCATCTGCGGGCCATATTTCTTCTTTTTTTCAACTGCCTGCCCCTTGGATTTTATTTTCATGTTTACTTCGTCACTTGCTCCTGCTTTTCCAGAATAAAGTTCTTGCTCAAAACGGGTCGAAGTGGGGGCAGGCGGCAGGGAACAGCTCAGACAGTCTGAGCACAGGAAGAACGAGAAAGATCAAATTTCAAGCACCCTCTGAAAGCATCAATGTGGAGCAGCAGTACGGAGAGAATACGGCTGTGCTATTAAACAGAGTTGATGTGACTGAACAACATAATAAAAGTTGTTTCTATTTAAGAAAGCTTTGCGTGCGTGTCGTAAGAAACAACTCGCCACAGCATCATGCAGAACAAAAGGCAAAATTTTCAGCTGTTCAATAAAGTAACTTGATTTGCAGCTTTTAAATGCATTTGGCTTAAAGAAAACCCACATCACCAATAAATAAGAAATAGGGAAGTTAAATATTTGATGATATTATTGAAATCTAGGTTGGAAGAACTGAAGAAATAATAAAAATGAGTGCTTCAATTTTTCTTACGCTAATGGAGTGCTCGGGATCCCTTGCCTGAAATGCATGTTTGTTTCTTTCCTTCTTCCCAGTTTCTGGCCCCGCTGCCTTCTGCAGAATTGCCAATACCACAAGCTCACAGGACTGGCAGACCCTTAGAAAACTTACTTGGCTCATCCCTCCCTCCTGAAGGCAGAATTAACTATGCCTACTCCATTCCTGACATATCTCCTGAAGTCATCTATTCCAGCACTCCACTATTTCTCGATTTAACCTATTTATTTTTACAATTGAAGCCCATTAATTCTTTCCCTCTCCACATGGGCATGCAGAAGAGACCTTCTCCTCCCTCTCAGCAGTATTCGCAGGCTCCTCTGTCCCACAACTACCAAGGCGCAAGACTAATTGGTCTTGTTCCTGACCATTACCCTCCTCGACATTTTCTCTAGTTGGCCCATATCTTTCTGGAAGTATGAGGTACAGTACTAAACAAAATACTTCACTTGAGGCTCTGCCAGGAAGGAGAACTGGAAAAAATAATTACTATGCCTTTTGGCAATGTTTCTTTTTATATACTCCAAGGCAGCAATTGCACCTTTTGTAAGAGCACAGCATCGACTCCTATTCAAACTGTGATTCCTGCAATCCCCAGATCCCTTCCTACCACGCGCTGCTGTGGATGCCCATCCTCCTCCTCCCCGGATGCAGTCAGCTAAGAGCAGTCTTTGACATATGCCCCTGCTGAGCTGCAACACCCTTTTTCAGATCGTTTCTTCAATGTTCAAGGTAATTATGAGTGAATCCCCAAGTCACCATCTTCTCTGTGGAGCTTGCAGAGGACAGCCAGCTGTCAAAAATGCAGTTACCAGCAGCATGGCAGCAGACACCCCATCCTACAGTAGTAGACAGCATCCATAAGGCACGTGCCGCCACACAGGCGTTCGGACTGCCAGTAAATTGGCTATAGATGGACCTGAGCAGCACTATTTGAAGAGCTTAGCAAAGATAAATGCAAAAAACCCCAGACCTGCCTTAATTATGGGAAACACTACCCTGGAGTTGAATAGAGCAGAGTCATGCTGCTGAACTGCGCTGCGCTCCCAGGCAAACGGAGTAAAACGCCAGTGTCCGCATCTGTTTTCTGAGTCTGAAAGCTTTATTCCTTGCCTGCTATTCCTAGCCTTGGCTCGAGTCTTCCACCTCTCTTACGGAGGCCCTCTCCCTCTCTCTACTTTAAACAGTCACCATCCTTTTGGCAGGGGACCAGAGACGCTCTTGCTGAAGCCTATGAAATGATGCTGCTCGATCCGTCCAAGTTCACTCCGTCGCTGTACGCCACTCCTCCTCTCAGGAACCGAGCGCAGAAGACACCAGCAAGCCATGCAGCTAATTAAAATTTGGCCACATCTTCCATAACGTAGTCTTAGCACGGAGGATCGCTCTCTGGTCATCATTTTAAAAAGTAGATTAAGCTGACAAGGTATATATATGCTGTAAACACAAGTGCTGCCATATATTGCCTCTGCTCAATTTGTCTGCAGCAGCATACCAGTGTGTTACAGCAGAGAATAAAACACTTAAAGCACTTCTAAAAAGCGCAATATTCCAGTTTGACAGCACTGAAGAGTTAAGCTATGCCAGGACCGCTGCTGAAACACAATCTATAGCTTTAGAGATCAAAAACGAAAGTGGAAAATAGTCCCTAAACTAGTAAAACAGCCCCTTCCAGGAAGAGCTGAAGAGCACTGCTTTACCAAATAAGGCAAGTGAGAGCTGGAAGCCAAAGCAGCAAAGCCATGCTCTATTAAAAAAGCCAGACAGCTGGATAATAGAAATGTGAATAAGCCAGCCTCACTAGACCGGATTGCAAATGGGAAGAACAAATGTTCAGCGACCATGAGCGGAAGCCAAGCCTGCCAGCAGAGGCCTGAAGGCATTTATCCCAGCCGGCAGGAGCCGACAGCACATTCTTACTGGAGACTTTGTTTTTTTTTTTTAATGCAATGCAATGCTGTCATTCTAAATAGGCAACGGAATCACCACAGATTATGCCTGGAAAAAGATGCTGATGAGGCACCTACCATCACCTGAAGTGCTTGGAACCTGAGCGCAGTCAACATGCAAACAAAAATCCAAATCCTAGAAATGCACTGTGTATCACAGATGGACACACGCTTTGCTCCGCTGTGCAAAGCTGCCAATATTCTACTAGATAAGGACAAACACAGTGATGGTATTGCAAAAGAGAATACTGTTCATTTTTCAACTTCCAAAGAAAATGAGTTGCATTTTTTCTTTTCTTTTTCTTTAAAAAAACCCCCAAAAACCACCAAGGAAACAAACACCACAGATGTCATTCAATTTATTTTAGTCAGCTCTGCTATTACGTTATCTTCCAGAAAAAAGAAGTAGACACACCATCATCCATCTCTAAGGGATGTTTCATACAGGCTCCAAGTGAAAGCCTTTTGCAGAAACAAACGCTCTGTGTTAACTCGCTGTCTATTTTCCCACGGACATAGCAACTTCTAGGACTCCTCGGTTTATCACAACTGATTATGTCCCTGGAGAAGAGATTGTAAGAGCCTGCGACAGGAGCACCAGAACTTCATACTATAAATCAAGGAGTTAATGCACAACCTGTAAAGGAAACCATCAGCTTCACTTCTTTAACTTCTTGTCCAACTGTTAGACAGACCACAAAGTTTAGTTTTAGGTGCTGTAATTTCACATGACAATGCCTGCCTCCTTTCCCTGAAAGCCTCGAGACTAGAGCAACCAAAAAACCCCCGTTATGCCAATACCGCAGTAAGAACATGCAATCAACGGACCTCAAGGCTTCTTATCCCTCCATCACAACAGCTGCACCAGCCAAAGCAGGAGCTCCCGTCCCAGCTCTCAGGTGCTCCACTTTCCCAATACTTGGCTTTTCTAATTTGCACTCCCTCTCTGCAGCAGTCACACCGGCACTCAACCAAAGCCAAGCAAGGAGTATCCACCTGTGCATTCAATCCTGAACACTGCTTGCTTCCTAAGCCAATTTACCTTTAAGAATGCAGTATTTACCAGTCATTGAATTACAAAGCCTATTAATTGTTGCCTTCTCACAGCATGTGTGCATCAACAGATCCATTCATTTCAGTCCACTCCCCTGCCAGCTGCAAGAAGATGAGCAAATCTGTACATTAGTGTGGTATTTGACAGTCACAGCTGGGAGGCCTTCACAGCAACACATAATCAACTGAAAAACAGGAGGGGGGAAAAAAGTGATTAAACCTTTACCTAGCTATCACTACAGCAACTGGTAAGGTTCTTCCTTAACACTGAGACTTGTTTTCCCAGCCTTTAATGGATGGGTCTGTAATGAAGCTCTGGGACCCTGAGGAGGCATTTCCATTGCCAAGGGCAGCACCCAAAAAGGACGTGCAGTGCATTACCATCTCAGCCTCAAGGCATGACCTTTGCTGCCACAACATACTTAAGTACCTGGATTTGTTTCTGAAAAGTCTAGAGAAAATAAATGTATTCAAGCCACTTCGTGCTACATCCATTTTAAAAATTTCCTTTTCAATAAAGAACAATAATTAGCTATTTTCAATGTTTTGAGCCATCTTTCAAGCTGCCTTATTGACGTAATGACAACATATCAATCACTGCGGAAGAAAGCTGGTTTCAAAAGTGATGGATGGGCTGGTGAGAGCTATTAAATAACACCAGCTGCATCACGGTCTGAACACATCCTACACTCATACCCGCACAGAGTCAGCAAAGGCAGTTGTCTCAGACCACAAATACCACCTTTGTCAGTCTGTCTCAAAGCAGCAGTTTTAAACCTCTGCAGTTCAGAAAAATGCACCAAAGTCCTCTTTTAACATGGCCTGCTCCCGGCCCTTCTCTTCCTTCATTTGTTTCAATCACCGCCTCTTTTTTTCCCCAGTTATTATTTGTATCATAATTGCATTAAAACTGTTTTCTGGTTGTGTCAGGTGGTCCAGCCTCTACTTCCAGATCTACATCAGGTTTACGCCCCGATTTTCCGCATTTCAGCTTTCGGATTAGTTTAATCAGGTTTCAGACTAATTTTCCTTTTCCACACAAGATCTTGGCATTCAGAGACAGCAGAAGCAACTAAAAAACCCCAATCGTATCCAATAGATTTGAAAATATCTATTTGCAGCTGTTGGTCTGCAGAGTGGAACGGAGCCACAGTGCAGGCGGACGAAATCCTTTGGCGGGGAGATGCCGGGACAGCCTGAAATGGTGACTCACGTTCAAGATGGACCAAACAGCATTCGGAGGCAGGACCCAACGCCGCTGGTTTCACAGACGTGACGGAGCGTTTTAAAAATGACTGCGTCCCCCTCCTGCTCTGCTGTAAATTTAACAGGAGTTCACAAGAACTGCATCAACGGTGACATCTGAACAGCGTCGTTTCACCTGTTACGGTGCCAGTCGCTATTTTCAAGTGCTAAAAAATGGCCCTTGGCACGGACCGCTACAAGAGCTCTCAATGCAACATCCCATGCCAGCTCTCCCGTGGAGGAGCTCTGAAACAATGCTTTCTAGATTTATGACTTCAGAGGAAAACTGCCGTAGTAAGAGGTAGCACTTGACTATGTTACTGTAGACCCCAGGGATAATTTTTACCCACAATCATTTTAACACATGCTTTTGGAAAAACAAGTACATCAACCTCTTGAACCAACAAGTGACTCTCATGCGATAAACTAGACACAAGTTAGGAAAGATGGGCTGCAAGTATTCTTGATATTAGAGAGGCTCAAAAAATAGTTTCTGCCTGGGAGTTCAGAAATAAAGACCATTTCAGCAAATCGTAAATGAAACTCAGACGCTGATGCTATCCAAAGGCTTAATCATGGAAAGTGCCAACTGTACTGATTAAATATCTGGACCTTACTCAAAGATAATTGATACAAGCAGGCCAAACACTCCCCTCAAAAAAAAAGGATATGTGCATTATGCAAAACAAAAAATTAAGTGACAAAGATGGGAAAAGTTGATTATCTGTAATGTCCTGAGCTTTTAGATCCGGATGAGCACTTGGGACTTTCCTCACTGACTTTCAGTTTTACTAAGTCGCTCCCAGTTTGAAAAGGAAGTTGCTAGAGGTAGTGGTTTAAATTTACTTGCCTGCCATGTGTCTGGATTTCTCAAAGGTGAACTTCAAGATACCGAGCATGCCTGCCTTTTGCCCTCTGAAAATATTCAAAAAGCCTACTTCTCCATTCAAATACATGAACTGCACGTTAGATATTTTCAGGCACAAGTCCATTATTTTCTTACTAAAGATCAGAGCCCTAGCGATACCACACATTAAGTTAAATGAAGAACTTCTTTAAGAACGAAAGATTATGGGACTTAACCAAAAGATACTGGCTGGTAGAAGCTCGTGCTCAGTGAATTGCATTTCATTTCCACGATCTTCCACTGTCTTGGAAACAGAGGACTATTAAAGACTTTAAGTGGTCATTAGTGCCTTGCATCCTCCTGTGGTGTGGCAGCACAGGAGCACTTCCACTACCCATTTTCCCCTCTCGGTTACTCAAAAAGCTTTGAAGGCTTTTACAAGGTGAAACCGTTTAAAGTATGGTCCAAAACATTACAAAGACCCAATATTTGAAGAGAAACAACTGAGCTACTCAAGGAAAGCACTGGAGAATCACGTGCACCATACAGCGGCAAGTTGCTGAGCTAAAACGCTTCTAAGACATTGGGAGAATAATCATATTTTTTTTAAAAGCCAATATCGAGGCTGGAAGCATGATGGTAGGTCACAGCACACATGCTGCCAGAGTAAGGATATACCAGAGTTTTTGTATGCCATCCCTGAACTTGCACTACTACAAACACTGCCAAATACTATTGTTTTCACGCACATTATCTCCACTTCTTTACAGTATCACGTCTTGAAAATTGTCATCAGATAGCCCACACTCCCAGACAACCCACTTTTGGGGTCACAAATGACCGCTAAAATCAGAGAGCTTTCGGCCTTCACTCAAAGAGCTGCTCATGGAATACTAATTAACTTCATAAACCCCAACCTTATTCCAGAGAACAAGTTTTTCTTGTCAAACATCCCCGCGTGGTACTTTTACTAATGACTACATCCAAGTAACTGCTGAGTAGAAGCCTTAAGCCATATGCTTGTTATGTATACAAATCAACTTTTTTTTTTTTACTAAAAATATTTAAACTGAGATTACTGATGCTACATTGCAGTGGGTGTAAGGTTGGATCCTTCAGTTCAGCAACAGAACACCCTTTTGCTCTATTCTAATGAAATCTGATGAAGAAGTTATCCCTGCAGTCTCCATTTTGTAAGGTCTAGTAGATTTATGATGACGGTTTTCATAAATCGTTGGGAAACGGTAACAAAAATGGGTCAAAATGACTGCAACACTGACAGAGATGCCAGGTGTGCAGAAAGCATAACGCATCACACCATCTTCCTCGATCTCTCGGCACTCATGATTTCCACTGCCTAAGGCATGGGAGCAGCTGAGAAGCACTTCTTTTATCAAACCTGTACTCAGTCATCCCCGCCACCCGACCACTGCATTACATTTACGAAAAGATAAATGGACAGAAGCAAGCACAAGGGGTTATGTAATTGGAATAATGGTATCTCCAGTAATTCCACCATTACATCCAGTCCTGCACTGTCAATTTTGCAGCCGTGTGGGGATATGACCGACAGGAAAAGGATTCCGAAGCGACGGTAAACCTTAGCCTCAAACAGCACACAGCTATCCAAGGCGAGCTGTAGGAACACCCGACCTCGTGGGAAGAGTCAACCAAATGTTAACGCACACACAAAACCATCTGGCCAGGCCACAAGCATACTCCAGGTTACCTAATTATCAGCAAGCTTACTGCGCTGGCTAATTTGCAAAGGACTTTTAAAAATGCAATACACTTGTACTGCACATCCTCGAAGGGCCACATCATTAAAAAGCAGTACTTGTTTAAACAATGCATAAAGGCGCGCAAGATTGCCAAGACACTCTTGACCAAAACCAAAGGCCCATGAAGTCCACCGTGCACGTCAGCTCCGTAACCTCTTCCCTCCCAAGCAGTGCAGAGAAAGCCGATTTCCTCTCTTTGAAAGGCCCACCCTTCCCAACATGCCTTCGACGCTCCTCCACAATGAACGCACACACCACTCGACAGCGAGAAGTTCCTAGGATTGTTTGCAAGAGCAGACTTCATGCGTTATCCTCCCCCAGTCTTCCTCCCAGCGTGGCCCTACAGCAGCTGGTTCCTGCCTACTCCCACCCCACGCTCTCCTCCATGGCAACACTTCTGTGTACCGACAGGGAAATACAGAGAAAAATGAATAAGAGCTTATTTCTGTGTCCTCAGATCTAGCACCAGCACGATGCTAGTAATCAAGAATCATTGCAAAGCAAGATGTCCACTTCAGCAATTCAGTTGGTTGCATAAATTTTAATTGAGAGGTTGGACTAGCTCCATAAGAATCTAAAAAGCCCAACCTGACAGCTGGTTGTGCCACAGACTTGTAAGCACAGAAAACCCACACAGGATGCTGCCTGACAAAGCTCCATCTCAGACTATTAAAGAAGTCATCCTGTAGATCACTACATCTTCTGGAAGGGTTATTCCATTAAACACCTTACTTTTCTTAATCATCAGAAATACCTGGTTGCTATCTTCTATTCCTCCTACCACCCTCAAGCTTCTGTCTACTAAATAAGGATAAAAATTAACTAAGGATAAATATAAATAAATAAGGATACTGCAGCCCTACCACCCTGAAGAGTAGATTCACATAGTTCTTTCCTGTACCATCAACTAGTTCTGTTTCATGTGCACTTATATACGGTTTTGCTCAAAAATTTCCTTTGGTGTGTTCAGAAACATCTCCCACCAGGCCACCCAACTGATTTTGCAAAAGCTCTGTCCAGAACCAGCTCTCTGCAAACCACCCATACTGTCTCCAAGCAAAGAGCTTGAGGACATGAGAACACAGAACAAGGCAGGTCTAGTCCGCAAGAACGTGTAGTGCTGTACAGAGGAACACAGCAGAATTTATCTGAGAGCGCAACCAGAAAGACCAGATATTCATACTGATGTCCAGCGACTATTCTTGAAGGTGCTGTCTGACCAGCACACCGTTCTGGGGAGGCCAAAGCACTGCACGAGGAACTGTTCATTTTTTCAAGTTAATTGATTCAATCCCCAAAATATGCAAGGAACATTTTCAGTCCTTCAGAAGAGATCAGCATAATCCAGCATTATACTGCAACAAACATTAGACAGCACTGTTTCTGAAGCAGTCACTTTCAAAGGCGGAAAAAAAAAATCTAGATAAACTTACCTTTGCATTTGCAAAATAATAAATATTTATAAACAAATGTTCTCCTTTCTACTTACCAATATCAGGGTAGTATGCCTTTACGCATCTTTAAAAATCTAAACGTTTAAAGTATGTTTAAAATTAGCATAGTGCAAAAGATACTTCCAATAAAGCATCCACCAATAAAAACCATCTTTGGAGGTGGGAGAAAATCTAAGGGCTTCCAACATGAGCCCCACGCTAACTAAACAGATATTCAAAGTAGCTGAGTCATTGTGGTTTTCTGAAATGAGCCTTTAACCATGACTTGAAGGAAGGAACATAAGTGACAGGCACTTCAAAATCTCTGAAGGATTAAAGTTTTCCTTTTAAAGTTACTGAGTTTTTAAGTCTAAGGCTGCAACTCATTTTCCTGACACTTCTTCCCCCTTTTCTTTTATCTTTTTTTTTTTTTTTGAGTACTTTGATGTCTAGTTCCCAACACAATGTTTCACTTTAATCCTGTGTTAGCCATAATTTAAACCCCGTACGAGTACCACATTGCTCTATGGAGTAGTTAACTGTTTGGGATCTCAGACCACACTATCTCAGAGGTACTTCTCCAAGTCAGGACTCCCAATGCTTTTGCACACCTTGTGAGCAAAACGGCCTCTGGCAATGGATTTGTGTGACTGATCTGAGATTTTAGTATAAACTCCAGCTCTTCTTAATTTCCCCCCCCCCTTCAAACTCTCCAATTAACAAACACCCTCTCCCCACTACCTCTAATTGTGGTTTTACAGCTTTGGTAGCAGCAGGGCCAAAGCAATGACCAGGCTCACTATACTTACAAAAACACAGAGGAGACAAACAAATCCACTAGTTTCTGCACAGAAAAGGTACAACAAAGACAACAGAAAATGGAAACATTGGGAGCACCTGAAGGGAAAGCAAGGTACAACAAGATGGAATTAATTTTGCATGAGAAGCAGACAGCTCCACTCAGTCCCTTCCCAGTTACCATCAGAGAGCTGCGTTTTAGGCAAGAACAAACCACAGCAAAGGATCACAAAGATCCTCAACGCGGCACAGATGTATGCAAGCTATCGGTTATGAAATCTTTAAACACAGAAAGCTGAAAAAGAAATTTGTGCAAACGGAAATCCCCCCCTCCCCCCAGAAAGTATCCGAAAAAACCCTCCACTTTTTCTGAATTTTTTCCCCCCAAGAACTTTTACAGTTTTCCCCACGGTTTTGGTTCGTGTTTCTTTTTTCTTTCGCATTTCAGAAAATGAAAAACTTCAGTGTTTCCATATTCTTTTCAATAAAGGATTCTTGGAAAAGTTACAAGAACAAAATAGTTTCTCCAGTTTTATTCTGAACATTCAGCTATTTTCACCCATGTAAAGAATTAGAATCCCGTATGAACTCCCCATCTTCTCAAAAGCCTGCAAAGGGCTTTCCTCTCTCCCTTGCGCTACTCCCTCTCCTCCATCCCTTCTGCTTCCCATTTAATGGATGCTGGCTTGGGGTGCAGAGGCAGCACAAGGGAACTGTGGCACCCCTCTGGAAACACAGACTGAAATGAGTTTAACCTCAACACAGCTGCGGGGTTTCCCCTTGATCAAACATTTCATAGAGGCAAAGCGCTAATTACATTTGTTCCCTTTATGGCCTTCTCTGCTACCCATATGCCTTCAAGGTCCTGAAAACTACTGTTCCTTCACAGTTGAGGACTGTGACTGAAAAAACTATGGTGATGGCTGCTGACCTTCCAAGGCAACTTCAGCTAAATACTAAACCCAAACGAATATGAAAATACCCTCTCAATTTTTTTTGCATCAGATAAAAATGAGACTTTAAACGTTTGCCATAATATTAAATTTAAAAAAGCTGATGGGAAATATTAGTGGATATTCATAACAAACTACTATAACTAAATACAAAGTCACCTATATATAGTGCACTCCCTCCTCCTGCAATTATTATTTGCGTAATATATATACACACACACAAGCAAACCTGTAAGGAGACTGTAA
Organism: Elanus axillaris; assembly: GCA_026212715.1. Classification (NCBI taxonomy): domain Eukaryota; kingdom Metazoa; phylum Chordata; class Aves; order Accipitriformes; family Accipitridae; genus Elanus; species Elanus axillaris. The sequence goes on along the minus strand of JANZLQ010000037.1, from coordinate 22,540,449 downwards.
GACAAATAAGCTCTTAAACTCCAAAGAGTTCCCTGCAGATGAATTCTGATCCCAATGCAGAATTATCATGTCAAAGTTTCCCAAATCGTCACAAAACACAAAAACTTTAAGCACATGACTGACAGCATATGGGAAAAAATATATTTGGAATTAAATATTGTAGATCATATTTGAAGGATCTTCTCATTGTCATTCTCCATGACCAAGGCCATCTGCCTGACAAGGAGTGGGAGGATATAAATTCTTGTCTTATTTTAAAACTTGTCAATGGTAACCAAGAATTATCTGTAAAACCCGTATTGCCTTCAGACTTCACCTTCCGATCCCTAAGACGTTAGCTCGTAGGGTGCTGCCATTCCTGTTTGGAGAGTACGTACTTTGCAGCGGGGAAAGGTTATTCTCCCGTGTATTGCTCAGCGCCGAGCACACGCAGGGCGTGCCGCCACCATCCTGTCTCCGTAGGCAAATGCTCCTACACCAACCAGCAAAGATAGAATTTTTGTTTCCCAGGAATATGTGGTTATTACTTTTTTAGTACAGTAGCCCAGGTTCTTACCAGCTTTGGTTGCAATCAAATGAATATGGGATACATTATTTGCTTTTAAATCAATAGAGAAAATGCACTTTTGAAGGACACAACTAAGTAAGTTAACACGACCCCCAGAAAAGTTGCATGTACGTGTATGCTCCAAAAAAACCCCTTTGCTTGATATTGATGTTAAGACATGAGTGAGAAGTCAAAGGCACCCAGATGCTTTCGACAAGAACATCTAGTTAAATTAACATAAAAACTCCGTGGCCGAGAAGACAGTCGTCTCTGTCTGCGCTGAAGCCATTTGCAACCAGGCAAACCCACAAATCTACCACTTGGTTCTTCAGCCTTTCTTTGAAGCCCTTGGCGTCGATTAATCGAAACTTCCAGGCTGGACCGATAGAGCATTCGCCCAATCAGTACTGCAACTTATGCCTTTGGGAGGCGTTTTAGGAAACACCAACGTAAGTATCTAAGCTCAGTCCTCTCTCTGGGCACGGTCAGTAACCCAGCACCATCCGGCTCCAACCGCGTCGCTTCAGAGGTTTGCAGAGAGGGGACTAAACTTCTCCTCTTTCCACTGGTTACATTCTAAGAAGACTGAGATTTCTTCTTGTTTCTTCAAAAATAAAACGCAGCTTTACGGCATAAGGAGCCGTCGTGGACTGGAATCCCTGAGACAAAGCAACCCTTTTGTGCCGAGCCCGCACCCCGGTCCCAGAGACTGCCAGGCCACCATCGGCCTGAAACGCTGCTTTTTGGGGTGGTTTGAAGTTAACTGGTCCTGGCTAGAGATCGTGCTCTGCTCTGAAGGGGAGGGAAAGGATTTTTGTAGATATAGCTAAGCTTTTTTTCCTTTTCAGGATGGCTGCTCCCTCATCCAGCTCTCTCACTTCCTCATGCCTGCAAGATCTGTGTTTATTTTTTCCCTGTATAATTTTTAACCTCAATGAATAAAAGGGCTGACATTCACTAAATACAAGGTCTAAGTGCTACCAGATTGCTCTTGCATAGCAAAGCATTCTGTATCCTTAACAGAATCTGACTCAGAGATAATTTGTTCTCGTTAGAGCAGAAGACGATCCTGTAGCAGCATTTTTTACCAATGTCACGGTTTCTCTGCTGTCAGTAGCGCTTGGAGGTGATTTCTTATTCTGAAAATCTCACTGAGAGCTACAGAAAGACTCTTCAACCAAAACACAAGGAGTTATGTTTTCATTGAACTTCTGTATATTATATAATCAAAACAGATGATAATTGTCAACACTGAGAACTCAGCACTGATTATTTTCACAATTAGGTATGAAGGAAGTGTTAGTCCTAACACATAAGTAACTCTCTTACTTGTCTGAATAATAAGTTGTTCATTAGAATAAAATTTTCAAGGAACACTGCATTTAGTGTCAGTCAATCTGTAATGGCTATTCTAGTGCACGAAACATTCACATGAGACATGCCAACTTAAACCCTTTGACTTGCACAGCAAGATAACAAGAGCTGCCGAGCTCAGATTTCTCCGCAACTCTCTCTGCCAGGCTGCATCCAGACCAGCTGAAGGTAGAGGCACAAACAGCTCCATTCCCAGTTTCCAGCTGGCAGAAAGCCTCCACCTGAGCTTCCACAAAACTACGCCAAGCACTGCGTGCATTTTGTCCTTTGCCATGACCACAAAGTCAGAAGTTTAAAAGGCAACTGCAGCGCTTAAGAAACAGCCTCCTCGTGTGCCAATTTTTTTTTTTAAAGCAAATGAGAACAATCACCATAGGTATGTTTACAAACAATACTTTTTCTAGGTGAGAAACACAAGGCTTCTTTATACTGGTTGCATGTATTAGGGGCCACTAAACGCTAACCCGGGATTTTTGCAACTCCCTACCCCAGCCAGTCAGTTGTCAAGCACGGAAACAAACCTTCCAGTCTATTCCTAAAGAACCAGTACGTGCTTGTCAAGACTGACCTCAAAGCAGCAAATTCCTTTCTGGATCACAAGTATCAAGACCCTTCACCAACAACTCACTTGTTTCCTAGCATTTGGATCACAAACTTTAAAAGTTATGCAGGAAAGACTGGAGATTTTTACACAGACAAGTCCCAAATCACAAGGAGCTTAACAGATTAGCACTGGCACCTTGATCTCCACCCTGCAATGTGAAGAACTCAGCTGGAGGTGCTATTAATGCTTCAATAATCGAAGAAGAGAAATCACACTCAGGTGTTGACACATTAAGTACTATACTTCATCTTGAAAAATTAATCTAAATTCTGCAACAAGGAGGACAGGGTAGTCAATCTCCAGCAGCTATGTGGGAACAGAGGAAGATGCGAGTGTCACAGACTCCTCACCGAAGACAACTGGCAAGGTCTGGCTTTCATAACAGCACATTTTTATGGCTGGCTATGCTGGCAGCCTCACCATTTTTCTTCTGACTGCTCTCAAACAGAACTGCTTGCAGCATTACTTCCCTGAGCTCACAGCTGAGGAGGTACCACCACTTCAGTCAGGACTCTTGCTCAGTGAAGAACAGGCTACCCAGAAAACAAGAAGTGAAATTATTTAACTTCTGGATCGAGGCTGGGTTCCTCTTTGACTAAGGACTTCCATGTGGCACTTGGACACACTACCTGTAAGACCTCATGGTATGGGGACTTAGCCTATTGATCTCTTGTCTTCTTAAGTACATAACCTGAATTGAAAATATTTTTGACCATTAAGTCCTTTCAAAATATAAACCCTTATTTTTTAGGTAAAATAATTGAAGCTTTTAGTATAACTTCCTGCTCTTGCAAGCAGCACAAAACTTCATTCCGTCCTAAAAGCAACAGAGAAGTGAATTTCTACAGAACACTCGCTGAAGAGATCGACACAGATTAGATCCTCAGGGTTGCCTGCTCCCTCTGAAAAATGAAACACCTCATGATCACACGAAGTTAAAGGCCAAGATGGAATCCAATTTGGTCACATAAAATGGTAAAGGGGAAAAAACCTGAGAATATTGTTCATACCCCTGCCAAAGTAAAAGCTAGATGCGGCTTCCTAAAGTTTACTTGGGAAGGCAGCTTAAGGAACCCCTTAAGCATAAACATGCTAATCCAAATCCAAGTTGGAAAATCCAAGAATATGGATCGCACCTTCCCGCGACTGTGCGCCGTATCAGGAATCGTAAGCTACGTGTCGCAGAAGCAAAACCAGGAGAGCCAAGAGGATCTGCTTGACAGCTCAGCTATGCGAGTGTCAGCACATTCAAGGTGAAAAATGTTTTTTCTGAATCCAACTCCACTGCATTTGTCACCAAACCTTTGTGCTTCTACGCATCCAGGACAGTCCAAAGCTAAGTCTCAGGAAACTTATGAAGTGAGCTACAGTTGCTTTTGACTAATTACAGGCACTTTTAACCTTAACTGCAAGGCACTGTCAGGAGGCGTGACAATTCATTAGTAACTCACTCTGGCGAACAGAAATAACAAAAGCTCCCGCCAAATTGGTAAACATCATTCAGATGCTTGAGATGCTCCTTGTCTAAACCTTATTCCCATGTATTTGGTGTCTCTCAAGCACCAAGCAGTAAGGGAACACTGCTCATGCCTGTGCAATGCAGCAGGCAAGTCGGGATGGAGAGCTGGATGACAAAGGCTCTCGTATCGGTACTGCCAACAAGACGCCCGCAAAGCTGTGTTTCGCTAGCACGATCCTGTACGTCAGACCTGCAGAGCATGCAGTTCAGCTTCCTTAGTCGCAAACTACCGTTCGAGACCTACAATAAGAAAGATTCCAGCATGTTGGTGATTCCAGAAACCTACATGGGCAACACGGTTCAGCCAGGCAGAAACACTGAGCAGGCTGCATGAAAACTTAAAATTTCAAACAGAACTGAGTAACAGACAGCTCACCTAGCCTCCCGCCCCAAATTTGCATGTTACATATTTTTCTTACATTAATGCCCAAATAAACAACTTGCACACAAGAAAATCTGATAATTCATCACCGTTCCCATATTGCCAGGAAACAATCTTTGACGCTAGGTTACCAGTTTGATAAAATCTCACCCAAGGCTAGGTCAGTGAGCCTCAGGCGTAATAAATGCACTCTCAAGTCAGGTGTTCTGGACTGATGGCAATATTTTACATGCCAGACCTTACCAACAGGCCTCTCTCTGAATCTCTCCCTTAAGTTTCTGAACACTTCAGACGACTGGTGAAGAGCTGAAGATGTCTAGTACCTAATACTTGGGAGACCGATTCCCTCGCACCGTTTTCTTCCACACACTTCATGACTTTATCCATTTGCTTCAGTATTTGCATCCTTCTATGTCAGTAAGACTCGTCATCTGCAAAGCACTCAGGCTGTACTAACAAAAAGCACAACACTAGCTCTGAAGTTTATTTGAAGGTCCTCTGGAAGTACTTAGTATTGATGAGACTCACCAGCATCTCAATCTTCCCAGCTTACAGAACAGACTCTGAGAGCTTTTAAAAGGAACAAAGCAAAGTAGATTGAGTGCACAGAATAACACAACAGTTGAGCTACCCTAAATATTAAGCAAGCCACAAATTTTAATAACTTTGCTATATTAAAAGATAGGCACCAATGTCACCCCACCCCCACAATTCATCAAGGCATTTCACTCCCTTGGGCTCTTGTGACTAAGTATAATATTTCATTAAATATCCTGTTCATACTGGCTTATGTACTAGGGAACACACTAATTTTAGAAAACTGATTAGCTAGTTCTTTCTAACCGAATGTTATTGTAGCTAAGGTCAGATTTTGCACTGAAACTATGGCAACAAAGGCACAGTATTCTTTTGTCTACAAGGTTGGGGCTAGGTTTATTAACAGTACTGTTCTACTTAATAGCTAAGCACTGCTTTTTGGCAATCCCTCCCTCGATCCTACCTGAAATACCCTGAACTTTCCTCAGGGGAAAAAGCTCAGACCTGCGAGAGCTGTTGAGAAAGAATGAACATTCAAACCAGTGCTTTGCTTTATTTCTTCATTTTTTCTGACATGGTCACTACACCAGCACATTTCCCCTGTTGTCTTGCACAGAATGTCTCATCAGTACACAACTACCACCCACGTTTTTCAGATCAGCAAATGAAGTGCACAGATCACAAAACTTCACACTAGGGAGTTCAGTTAAAGCCCCCCTCACTCTTTTGCAGTACCTCAACCAACAGATTGCGTTTTTCATACAGCATTCCACTTATGCATATTAATGGCCACCTTCTATTTCAAAGGGGCTTTGCTCTGCCTTCATCTAGATGCAAAACATCCAAGATGAAAGCACTTTAAAACCAGAAGTTGGCAGACAGCTGTTTGACCACAGTACTCTCGGTACAGACCAGCATGCAAACGCAACCCAGCCAATCTTCACAGCCTGTGCCTTGTATTCCAAACAGACCCAGCTCCTCTTCTTGGTCCAGACCAACAACTTTTTTACACCAAGTTAAACAGACCCTCTTGTAATCTGTGCCACACAGACCCTTCCCATTATGGTCTTGGCACCACATCACTAGGACACAGGGAAAAAAAACCAACCATTCTAAACCACGTCAATTAAATCAATCATTATTTAGCCAGTCATTTATTCACTGTTTCAGCAAGGCACATCGGCATCATGGAGTTGCGATGTCTTTAGGATGTCCTGGTGCTTCAGCACGTATATCTACCAACTGGACGACAAACTTGTCTTGCTTAATAAGCCAGTACGGAACCACACGGCAATAGACGTGGCAAATTAAATAAACCCTGCTTTCCGATTCACTCTCCGTGACAAAACCCAAAAGCTTCCCTTTGAATCCTGCGTCCAGTCACTATTGGACTTCAAAGCAATGCAAGCTACTTTTGCACATTTGAATAATGAACTGCAGGACACAGCAGCTACGCAAGTTAGAGTATAACACCTATTCTCCAGCTCTGCTCAGAAGGGGAAAGCTCTAGTACCTCCTCTGCTTGCTAATACAGGAAGCCATGTAAGTAGTTGTCATTGATGAACCTGGCACTACCACAAAACCTGTGGTTAAAAATTTCTGGAGATAAGGTGTTCACGATGTCACTCTGAAGTCACCAGAGAAGGCGGCGAGCATGGTCCACCGCCTGCGCTGCAGGGAGGAAGGAGGCTCGGCTGTGCTCGTCTAAGTGATGCACCAGCTCTTCATTAGGATCCCTCTCTCCCGGGGTTTTCCAGGCTTTAGCAGATACAAAGCACAGTTGTCTGCTTGAAAATGCGACACTTCTGACCTTTCAGGTTTTTTGAAATACCTAAATGCCACAGTGACAATTGTCTATAACATCTGCTTGTATGTAGGATGCAGTGGGCTAAAGATTCACATTTTAGAGACAGTGCTCAGGATTTCTTCATCGTATAAAGGGCATCGCATTCAAATGCGTACTAGCAGTTGGCAGTTTTCTAGTACAGTTCTATAAATACTGAGAATCATACTAAAGGATACCTCATCAAGAGAGTGAAAATATATTTTGGATATTATAACTATATCCTAATTGAGCAAGATTGAAAGATTCTTCCTACACAAAATGGCCAATGCTTCAATTTAAAGAAAGAAATTACAGCCACAGCCTTAGACTGTATTTTTATCATTTTTCTTTTCCATCGTGCCAACCCTAAAGTTTCTTTTGCTTTTATACTAAACCATGATCTTAGTACCCTTTCTGAAAAGGGGGTAAGAAACCTAATTTTTTCTTTTTATGACATTTGGCTCTTAGGAAATCAGAGAAATGAAGTAGGAGTTCACTATTGTTGCCCCACTTCCTACTTCTGGTATTCAGCGTGTGCATTTTAGTCTATCTTGGACATCTCAAAACTGAGGAGGAGTCGCTTTTCTATTGCAAGCGATTTATTTCTCTTCAAGGTCACCGTGCTAAGCTTTGAACTTCGCACTCAAGCACTCTCAAAAGTTCTGCATCCTACATGAAAAATGAATTGTGCTATTTCATCTGCTAATATATGGTTATCGGAGAGAAAAAAGCCGTATTTAGACATCAGTTTAAATATTCCTTAAAGGAATCTAGGCACTTAATTAATATGCCCAAATATTTCACCAGCATTAGAAACCCCATGTTCAAAGAGAAAAAGGGAGCCTAAACTTGGCCATGCAGCTCAGGTCTATCACCTTTCTTCTTCTCACCATCATTCCAGGAATATGCCCTTACCCTCTGCAAAACACCCACTTGAACTCATCTCATATATGCAGAAAGTCACACAATTCAGACTACTTGACATCAAAGTTAAAAAAGGAATCTAAGCTGATAGAATCGCTTTCACCAGAGTAGATTTGGAAAAGTATGCGTGGAGAGCGTATGGAGAGCAATAGGATTGGAGGCTACACACTTATCTGAAGCTGAACACGTCATAGATAAAGGCTTATACTGCAAAAAATTCTCCTTGATGAGTACAGGGGATGGCACAGAACTACTTTACTGCCTAGAAAGTGCACTTCTATATGCTGCTAATATTTTTCCAAAACTAACAAGCAGAGGGATCTGGGTATTTGTTTTAGTTTGTTTTTTAATATTCTCAAGTGTTTGGGAAAACCATGTATGTGACCCTTCAACTGAAAACTCCCTTAATCTCAGTTCTAATGCCAAACTATAAACAAGCTTGCATTGGCTAAATAAGGCTAAATAATCCTGTATGTATGCAACACAACTCCACAGCCTCTATCAGTGCTGCATAAATTAGATGGTTTCCTTCAAACTAAACAAAGCAGTAGTGTATAGGCTTCAGGTCACTGATGGCAAAGCGATGAAGAACAAAACGTGCCTCCAAACATTTCTGTTAAGGAACAGCATACTGACTTTCACCAATGCTGAGCACAGTGCGAATTTAAGAGCAATCCACCAAAAGAACTGTGGCGTGTATACGGATAATTTTTTTTATGCATATATATTTATATATTAAAGCTTCTTTGTAGCGCCCACGTAATTTCTTCTGTTGAAGATAAACCTGCAGGTCCAAGACAGAGACCCTCAGCACTAGCCCCTAACACCATTAGACAAACCTAACCCAAGGCTTCCTGAAGACAATATTCAGAAAGAGAATACAGTATGGATTAGCAGCAAAGGAACAAACAGAATTTGAACTATTCATCTTCTGCTTCACCATGAGGGTATTTTAAGTCTAAGATATGGGTTCATTCCTTGAACATCTTGCCAAAAAAAGAGTGTTGCCCAGCAACTACTAAAACAATGTTCTGGAAGGAGGTAGCTGCTGGACAAATTAACCCAGTAAGTGCCCTTTCCCCCTGCATTTCATGCAGCTATTGCAAAGCCTCTGGATCCCTGGCAGACAGATATGCATCCCAAATAAAGAGCTGTAAGGAATTTCCTGAGAAGGCTGTCAGACAGACTGTTTTGGTGTAGTAGCAGTGTCTTGCATTAAGCAAACACATTTGGCTTAGCACAGCACTAAGTTCCAATACAAAATGAACACAAATAAAACCTCTGCAAAAGCTCATACAAACTAACAGAGCACAGAAGCAGCAGCTAAGGCACAAAATTATCAGCCCTCGGCTCTGCTTCAGCTTTGCCGCTATTGCTACGTCTGACTTCAATTTGCAAAATAGCTGTCTCTGTGCATTTAAGTACGCATGATTTCTGATGAAACACTGGTGCTTTTAGCCTAGCTAGAGGGTCAGCTGTAGTTCATACTCCCCCAAAAACCTATGTATATTAAAAGGATGTTCATTTATAATGACTATTCAGATGCACACTCATAATGAAAGACGGCAATTAGAGCAGTGATTCCAGCTTTATAAAATATATAAAATGTTTTGGGTTTTTTTTGTTCAACGCAGCACAGACAACCAAGGAACTGTCGCACTCTTCCTTTTTTTTGGAGACTTGTACAACTAGCATTTTTTTCCCAGGAACCTCATCTGTACATAGTATATTCAGACCAGTTAAGTAAAATACTCTTTCGCAAAAATTTTCATATTAACATTTTTAAAAACAAACACCCTGATGAATGTACTCTTAAGTCTTAATGTTTTGCAAGGCAGTTTTAGAGGACTTTTGAACTAGTTGGAGCTGAAAACGTGAAGGCCCAGAGAAACACTCTACCTGAAGAAAAAAACCATACACCCAAACCACCAATATTTCAAGTGGATTCAGAAAGCCAGAACAAAAAGACAAACAAAAAAAAAATCCACTGAAATCTCACAGACCATAATTACCGGCCAACCTCAAGCCACTAACTTCCAAGTGCTATCTTCTTCTGATTGGGATGGGAAAAAGGAAGGAAAAAAAGAAAATCAGCCTTCACACCCTCAAGTGCTCAAGCTAATATCTTAGAGACCTAGAGGCACAACAGCATTTAATATGTGAAACAACTGCTGGTAAACGCTCCTAGTAACTTGAGGGTGCTGGACTAAATCCCTCCTTTAGAGTTCTTTCCAACGCCGGCACTTCAGTTTTTCCCATCTAATAATACACCCTCTGATTTCTGTTCTTTTCATGTCTCGTTTACACTTGTGCGCCGCACTCCAAATCTTACCTGACCGCTATCCCATCTCACTCTCAGCTTCCTCTTGCATTTCACCCCTTTCAGGGCTCCACCACCACCAGATTAATCTGTCGGCCTACTTTTTCCACAACTTTTGTCAACAAAGCAAGCCCTCGTGTCCTCGGGATACCTCTGTACCTTCTCCTCCAAGCAGACCGAAAGGCTCTATCGCTCCCATCTCCGACTCCAGTCGCGCCGCTGCAAATGGTTCTGTTCAATCCAGTTCATCCAAACACATCAAAGCTTCCCTCACTCAATTTTCCTTAGGACAACTTGAAGCCAACATTTTTGAAAGGAGTGACTTACTAGCACACAAAACCCACCTCCGTTTCAGCTACGAAGCGCTTGCTTTTAGAAAAGCGTTCTTCAGGCAGGGACTATTTTCACACCACAAGCAGGTTATCAGCATTTAGTGACAGCATATACTCATGGCAATGTATTACTGTCAACTGCCTTTCGTGTGAGAGGCTCTCTCCAGAAAGAGGGATGCTGCATACACGCCGCCACTTTGCGCGCAGCAGCTCTGCTGCATTTCAAGGGTCTGAAGTAGAGAGGAAAGAAAAACCACCACCCTCTAGACCAGGGCCTTGCTGCTGCCACAAGATGCAACTGATTAAGGGTAGCCTAGGCAACAAGACTTTTTAAAACCTGAAACACCCATGGCTAAGAAAAAAAGCAGGATGGATTAATTTTGCTACTGGAAATATATGCTTTATTTTCACACTGAATTTTCTTAGAGTCATGTATGCATATCTGAAGCACTGAATATTGCTTCTAGGTATCTCCCACCACTTTGATTAAGCGTGAAAATTTTATTTGCAACTGTTTTACATCTGCCCACAGAAGACAGATCTGCTCAGAGAAGCTCAGGATTACATTTCTTAAAAATACTACCCCAAGTGAGATCCTCAAGACTGGCCACAAAGTCACACGTTCAGTATTCCTCCCAGGAGGCGACTTCAGATTTGACTGACCTGAGTCTGGACACCTTGAACCTCAGCTCGTTTGAAAGAGGATTCGCACACAGGTATAAAACGGGTTATGGCATAGAGGTGTTCTTCCAGTAGTGTGCAAAGCTATAATGTAAGTCACGTTTGATTCATTTTGGTCCTGCCCTAATGAGATTTGCAAAAGTTACTTCTCAGTTACCAGTGCCCGTGTTTTGCACCTATTCGAATTCAAACCAAGATCACGCTTCTTCTCAGGCCTCGAACTGCAGGGATCCTGTCGGCCGTGGTGACTCGAACGGGGCAGATGAAATCATTGAACAAACGCAGGCACCACGTACAAAGTTGACTGGATACTGGAACGTTTCCACATCAGTGCCCATCCCAGGCTGCTGCTGTACCAAAGGTATCTTGTGCTACTGATCTACAACCTGTGACACTGCCCAAGGCAATGAACGCTAAATCGCAAGTATGACAAAACTAAATACTGGGACTACTGAGTTACATTCATCAGATGCCCACGGTTGCTTTATAACCCAAATGTAAATGCTGTTTGGATAAATGCACCTCAGGGAAGACCTTGTGTTCCATTTGCAAGGGAGGTATTTTTGCAAGGTGTCATAAAAACACCAAGTAAGATCGCAGAGACACGGCTGTAGTTCCTGACCTTGTCAGAGACTTCCCGTGCAACACCCCAGACAAGCCTCTGGGTACCTTTACTTCGTAATAAAAAAAAAAGGGGGGGAGGGTATTTTCTGTTTGCGTTGAAGATGGTGCGGTAAACTTCGTTATTACTTCTTCTGCACTTATTTATCGTGAAAAGCATTTTATCTCAGACTACACTTACAAAGCATGTGTATAAATAACAAATGCCTGCTAAAATTTTATGACTTCTGTTGCCATTTACCATGGAGGATAAACTTCCCTATGAAAGCTGTAGTGAAGTAACTACGAAGGTTGGAAAAGGTTCACACCATTCTTTCTCCATGTATAAATTATAAGCAATATGAGAACATTTACAATGTCTAACCACAATGTTTTATGTCAGACAAATGTGTCTCTGTACTTGCAGTCCCTAAACTGTGCTAGCAAGAATTGCCTTTTTCTCATTCTTTTCTCTCTCTCTCCCTGCCTCCTTCTACACCCAGCAGTCTCAGTCAAACCTGGCTTTATTCTTTCACACGAGTTTAACGTCAAGAAATGCCTAGAGTCAGGGCTCCAGTTCACATAAAACCACTGTTGTTCTTCTGGAGAGCTTAACATTGAATGCTAAAACTTCCCCAGGTTGCCTCTTTAGTATATGAATCATCAGCTATTTAGTTTTCCGGTAAAAGGGAGAAAAACCAACAAGAACTCACAGACTTCAGCAATATTGTAAGAAGAGTTTCATTATATTAGACATCTTAGTGTCAGGCAGAAATACCCCAAAAAAACCCCAAACACCAGGAAACAAAACTAGCCGTACAGAAGGTATATGATTTTCAAGGGCGATCACCTGCAGTCCTGGCCAAACCTGAATAGAACTATGGCAATTCTGAGCCTCTGATAAAGGCAAAGCATAACCAAGGAAACAAGATTCATCCAACAAAGAAACAAGACTAACAGTTGCTGCTACATCTGAGAAGAGCAGTAAAAGGTAGATCAAATTTTTAGAGTATTTGGCTGAGCTATCCTATGAGTAAAAGATGCAACCAAAGGGTGAAGGAAAAAAAAAAAAAAAAAAGAGAGAGACAATTCAAGAAGATTTTTCCAAGCAAAATCCCAGTTAGTGCTTCTCTTCCTGTTTGACATTTTTCTTAAACAAATCAGCCTTAGCCAAACTGTGCAAAGAAGTAGGCATTAATTTCTTATCACTAAGCATAAGTTTCCTGGCAGAATGAAAGCAAAAAAGTTAAACCTAGTTAATATCACATGAGGTTAAACAACAACAGTCCTTACAAACATTTGCTCCTTTTCATTTTCTTCTTCTCTGAAATAGGTTTGGTACTGGGTAACTAAATGGCAGGTATGGAGAAAAAGAAATGAAATTTACAGGGACCCTGTAAGTTTGGACAGATCTGAAAGCCAACCTCAATTGGCAACCCCATCTCAACCCCCTCAGAAACCATTCTTTCTAAGTCCCATAATTCACTTCACACAGACATTCACACTTTTATATATGTTGTTGGGTTTTTTTCCCCCCATAAGCTGCCCTTCACAGAAGAAGATGACACTATATGTTTGGGTGTTTTTCTCATGAGTTGCCTTTCACAGAAGACGACGACACTAAAATATTCTATAGAAAGCATGGAGGTCAAATATAGTTACACATGATTGCACGAAATGGACAACTCCTAACCAGAATGGTAATAAGCTGTCTAACCAACTCACCTCGGAATTTTTTGGGTGGGTTGTTAAGATCACCTGCTTCTGGCTGTACAACACACCGATCATCCACAAGGCTGCAAAGAAATGAGAAGTAAAGTGAGATTTCTAGTCCCTTGCAATCGCTTACATCCTTGTTAGCAAAACCAGAGTCGTTTATTTGCAATCTTATATCCGAGTGGCCACTTCAGCAGAAGACATTCCCCAAATGCCAACTTATGCCAAATCTTTCTAAGAAGCATGCAGCTAATTTTTACTGTTGCCCAGAGCTATGCTCCTGGATAGGTGGGACAATAAATAAGTCATTGCTCCTGTATACTGCATCGTCTTTATGTCCCCTCCTTGAGGTGCAGATAGAACAGCCCATATTCTAGTTAGGTGACAGACAACCTTAGAACAATTATTGCCTCTTGGACAGATTTGAATAACATTGCAAATGGGTTAATATGAAGGGTAGAGAACAGGAAAATATGATGACTATGCAAACTGGACACTGAGCCTATGACCCCTCAAGTAGGAAGAAAAGGCAGAAACAATAACTGCCACAATGAAAATTGACTCCCAAGAGAAAGGAAGGCGTAAATATACCCTCCCGTTCACCAGTCACAAACACGAGAGAAGTCAAGGGATCAAGCTAACCTCCCCCTGTTCTACCAGGAAGGAGGTGAATTGGACAAGTGAACCCAAGAGATTCCAATAGGTAACGCCAGGACAGAGCTTCCTGTGAATACACATCAGCAAAAACCCTGCAGGGACAATTCAAATCCCACAGAATAAAAAAAAAAAAATAGTTAAGATGAACCTGTCACCACTGCTCTGCCCTGAGCACGCTTTGGATCAACATGAAATTGCGCTTTTACCAAACGCTACTTCCAAATTGTGAAAATGCAACTGTAACCAAATACTCTTTAGTTTCCGATTTGATCCTAAATGACTCAATTTGGCCCCTTAAAACCAATCTGTCAAAGAGGCCTTCTACACAAAAGTAGAAAGTAAAACTCCAAGGTCCTAAAGGTTTGAGAGGTCCATTCTCATGCAGAATCAACTTGAGAAAGATTGAGACCTAGAATATGAGAGTTGTTCCTTGCAGAGGCTGGTTACATGCAGGGAGCATCTTGAGACAACAATTATGGAAAATAATGAAGTGCATAAAAATTAAGAGATCAGAGACACTAAGTGGACTCAACAGTTCTGTGCATCTAAAATTTGCATATGCAAACATTCAGAGTAAATTGCTTTTTCCCCATGGATTTTCTCCCTATTCAGTATTACATATACATATATGTGCTCCAACAAGAATGGTAGTGTTAATATTTGAGCTGACTGAAACACCTGCTTCTAGTGAACAAAGGGCCAAAAAAATATCAAGTCAAATGGGTTACTCTGATCATCCCACACAGAGATAATCTCAGTGCAATATATCCCTCTCATCCTGAGATTAAATTGAAAGTGAAGAGGAACTTCCCAAACTACTAAGAAAAAAATTTTACAGGGTGAAAAACACAAAAGAGAATATAATGTACACCAATAATCATCACGATGACAGCACTGAGCTTGGGAAACAGCAAGAGTAAAGTCCTGATTAAGCAACAGTCATGTCATCGGAATATTAAATAGGCACACTCTTCAAAGATTTAAAACGACATTAGAATGTACAGTGGTATCTGCTTCTCAACCTTCATTAACCACATGAACAAGTCATTACACATTGTTATGACATAAGACTGTCAAAACTCCACATGGTAGAGAGTACAGTTAAACTGGATCTTTCCTTTTGCTTCTTTAATTTTCTCCAGGACAAAGGCTAAATTAAATATGGGACAAAACTAATTTGATTATGAAGGCTTATTAAGATGATAATGCATTTCATGTTTCACATAGCAATTGGGATTTCTGGCTTAAATTAGGCTCAGAAGATGTGTGGCCATTATATAATGCGGTTACCTTAAAACAGGACTAATCAAATCAAAGAGGATGCTTGTAACACTAAGGGATCTTTAGAACTGCCATGAGAACATCTCATGAAGCCTAGAAGACAGATGTGCTTAGGGCCCATAAAGTCTAAAAGGACTACCCATGGTGAAAAATATCTGCTCAGCAATGCCATCAAAAGCCACAGCCACCGCATAATATTCATCATGCACTGTATGGGATTACACATAACATAACAACTTTCTACTCGTTCTGGAATTATTTACTGCCAAACTTGCTTCAATACTAGGAAGAAAAAAAAAAGAGCCAAATGTATAGTATCGCTTAATTCATTTTGCCAGTTTTCAGCAGATAGTATTTGGCCAGTTACACAGCTGATCGAATACTGCAGAGTGTACGTGTCATATTTGACGAGTACCTGGGAAATTTGTCAAATACATTCGCCAAATACTATTCGACCAACCCTACTTACTACATCCCTTGCTTTTATCATACCTTCTTTCCCTTCTGGCAGCATCCCATATTTTCTTCTCTTTCCTATAATAGATCATGGTGCATCTTCAGTGTCTGCTTCTTTCTCTGCCCCCTTATTTTCCAGAATCCTAATAGCTAGAGGACTAAACCTACAAGTTAGTTTGGAGTCACTCAGATGAGATTCCAGACCATCGTTTCCTGCCGAGAGACTTACCAGGATGCTGTCTTTGTACCCTGCTTGGGAGTTCCATTTATCAGATGCATCTGGACAGTAGGCATCAAAAAATTTGCTGTCACTGTACCCACCCTGAGGCCCTTACGGCTACTGGAAATGAGAAAGAGCATGTTGTGTGCGTGCCCACTCACCATATCATCAAGCTTCCTGGTGGCTTCTTTGCTACTCATTCAGCATTGAAGTACCACAGCAATGTGTCATGCATGCTACTTCCCTCCCTCTAATTTCTCACTGCTTTGAAACAAGGTGGCAGATGTGCTCTCTGAGCTTCTCATCCAGCCGCCTGCAAGGTCTTCCAAATCAGTATACAGCTCCTCTGCCAGCTTCTGGTGTTCGGAGAGATTTCTCCTCAGCAGCAGTTGAGCAGAATAAAACATAACCTGTCACTCTCCAGAGCTGTATTTCAATTCCACGGCTTTTCTCGGCCAACTCTTCCTTGTCCTATGTGAACGGCTACTTTCTGTTTAATGAAGTAGCATATGCTTCTCACTGCTTAAGAGGCACTCTCCTACAGAGCACCTGCTCCGACACCTTTGCAGAAGAAAGCGCAAAGGAGCTCCGTAGGGAAGCACACCGGGGGCAGGAGCCGGCAAGGCACGGCTCCCACCACGGCGCCGGGATGCTGACCATTGGCAAAGCTGAAGATTCAAAACATGTTCTCCTTTGCCTGGAGAGGAACGATTTTGTTTGTATGAGAAACCTCAAATACTGTAAGACAAAACTAGGCACAGGGCTTAAGTTAGTGGTGTATAAACAGTTTGGCTCGGGGCTTCTTCTTTTTATATATACATATTTATTTTATTTTTTTAAAACTACTTACGTTGCCTATGCTACATCCTTTTTTCCAACCAGCAGACTGCACTGGGGCCTATTCATTCCTAACTGGGCAAGGCACGGAGGGACAGGATGGGACACACGGATGGACACGGGACAGACAACAACATGAAAATCATTTGCTTGCATTCATTCCCTCTACCCACACCTTAACTTGGCAAGCTTCTTCCTCCCCACCACGGACATCAAAACCACACCACAGCCACCAATATGCTCTCCATCCTCCCGACATCTAGCTTGCCGTATCAGCTTTAGGCCATTTTTAAATTTAGGGCCAAATCTGTACATAAAGCTACCTTGCTTTACCCAGTATTTCCTGGGAGTCAGGCTCAGGATAGCTAGCTGAGTTCTGCTAGTCCTTCTTAGGGATGTTTTTAGTACAAGAGAACAGCTGTTCTTACCCCAAAGTGCTAATAAATCCATTTGTTGAGCCCTCTGCATAGAGAGAACAAATATCTCCAATATGAAGGAAGCTCGACATCTTGTCAGTCATCTCTGGCTTACTGCCCCTGGAAGAATAAAGCACAACGTTACTATTCATCAAGCAGAATTTCTTGGTACAAGCTACTGGAGGTTACAACAACAGGATCCTTTGCTTTTGTTTCTTCGTTTGTTTGAAATACTGAACAAGTTCTCGCACTGGAATTTCAGGTATCAAAGAAAACACAGCATGTCAAAATGCTTGCTTAGAAAAATAAACTGGGGAAAAAAAGGCAGCTACTGGCATCCCCTTCGGTGTGGGAATTTTACGGGTAGCCGTATTTGTCCCAACAGATGCTCACAGCCATTTCGGTCCAGGCGTACCAACCACCTCCATCCCGTCTGCGAGAGGGAAAAGGGGGAAGAAGAGTGGGGCTGCCTCAGTTTAAGACCTATTATTTGTACCGTCTAAATAACAACACATTTCTTTACCAGATTTTTTGTCAGAATCAAAGGTAGGTTTGAGCATATTTTAAAGGTCCTCTGTCTGGTGTGCTGGAGTGGTGCTCGTCGGAATTGTAATGTAAAATATTGACATGATTCATGTCCATATTTTTTGGTCATGTCAAAATATTGACATGACCAACACCAGGGTAGCCACCCGCTTACATCTGCAGTCCCAAAGACAGCGTTAAGCGAAGACCCACTGAATATGATGGACAACAGATTTTGCATGTAAAAGCTCTAAGATTTTTCAGAGTCAAACACTTTAAACTATAGGTGTATCAGGAAGCCAAATCCCCGTGCAATCAAGAATAATTCAATCCTGTTTTTAAAAAAGATTGCCGAAACGTAACACTGAGGAGACGGCCACTTAGCGTTGTCAACTTCCAAGTATTAAGAACTATCCTTATTTTCTTTAAAGCCCCAAATCCCAGACCTAATGATACAGGACGTACCTGCCATTTAAATAAATATAGAAAAGCGAGTTTCTGTCTGTCACAGCAACAGAGAGACAGACAAACAACATGAGCCCGGATAAAAGAAGCCCAACTGAATAGATTTTTTTCAAAGACGACTTTTTCAAGGCCATTTACTGGTTTCTTGGAGATCCTCCTAAG
Organism: Elanus axillaris; assembly: GCA_026212715.1. Classification (NCBI taxonomy): domain Eukaryota; kingdom Metazoa; phylum Chordata; class Aves; order Accipitriformes; family Accipitridae; genus Elanus; species Elanus axillaris. The sequence goes on along the minus strand of JANZLQ010000037.1, from coordinate 22,522,069 downwards.
CCATGCTTTTTGATCACCGAGTTCAAAACGCTGAAATAGCTTTCTGTGCTTGAAGCTTTCAAACAGCAGGCAGTAACGCAGCATTTCCAGGCTGCTCCTTCTCGCAGGCTGGTGGCTCGCTCTGCAAGGCAGCCCTGCCAGTGAACGCTGCCCAGGACCAGGCTCCCAGCTTTAAGGGAAAATAACCGCAAACACTTCCACCCTCTCCGACATCACACCCAAATCAGTTGTACATGCTCTGCCACCAGCAGAACTAGGCAGCAGGAAATTACGCTCATTATAGAGCACAGCCCTGACATTGTGCAGGGGATAAATATTCCCTTTCACCGAACGTTATCTTGTTTACCAAAAGTGTAAGGATCAAGTTTATTAAGCAAGGCTGGAGCTCAGCAAGGACAGATTCAGAGATTTAGGAGCTGATGCTGATAATGCGCTGCAGATATGAAAGTGCAAGCCAAAACCTGAAGCTATGCTTTTCTTCTGAAAAGCTGCAAACAGTTATCCCTCCCTTCCTCAGCACCAAAGTATCCGTGGTGGTGGTAACAATGGTAACTACTTTCATTATTATTAAGTCAAAGCACATTATAGACATTCTCACGCCTGTAAATTCCTGTGTCATTTGTACAATTAAAAACAAATTCGGGAAAAACAAAAGATAATGGGCCAAGTTCATAGGCAGGGTAAAGAAGTCTCAGCTCCTCTGAAATCAAATCTCTGTGCATACAGAAGCAAACCATTTGGCTTCAGGTTGCTTGTTTAATGGCAAGTCCTTCAGCCACTGCATATGTTATACAGTCCGTTCCCATTCTCTTCTGATAAGTGGACAGAAAAACATCACTACCTATTTTAAGAGACGTGCGACAAAACATACAGAAATATGCTGAGTGACTGAATTAGCATCACTAGAAACACAGCCTTCCTCATTTCCTGACCTGGATGTTAACTACGAACTTGATACTAAACAACTTTTAAGCCCTCAAAATTAAGCCCAGCCCTGAATTAATACAGCCCAAAGCACAAAGTATCTAAGGCAACATGAAACAATTCCAAACGACCCCTTTTTACAACGACATTTAAGGTAACCTATTTGGGTTGTGAGGGGGATTACTTTACTGGACTATGTCATTTTTCCTTTGGAAGTGGCAGATGCTCACCACAGCTGTTCCCAAAAGAATGTGAAGGTCAAAATTATTGACTTGCATTAGAGAAGAAAAGAATTTTTTCTTGGCAAAAAACATTATCTCAGGCCATTGACCAAAACCAGACCCAAGGATGGACAATCAAATTTTTGCATTTCTTTCCAGAATATAGCCTCAATTATCTTGTTTTTTCTTTACTGAGGAAGTTCCCAACATACCATGTCATATACCATTATACTGTAACCCTGACACACCACGACAGCGTAAAGCCCTAAAATAAGCCCTTTCGCAATTTATTGATATTTCCATTAACAAAACGTTTAGCACCTTTACCTATAACCATTATATGGTTATGGGTTACAGAAAGGGAGTTTTAAGTCTGGAAGTAGTTCAGGAACACGGCATGATGAATTTAATTGCTGCTCTGCTCACCAGATCCTTTGTAGATTTTTCTGGGCAAGCTCACAAAGCCATCGCTACAAAGTCAGGTTCTGCTTCTGTGCACCTCGGGGTGCAGGCTGCCCGCCGCACCGCTGAATCCCAGCCTCTTCTGTTCCCAAACAGGAGAGCCGTGCTCCCGGTGCTTCCTGCTGGTCATCAGCTTTGCTGGAGTTAAGACTTAGGAAAGGGTTCATCTGCCTACAATAACCTGATTTTTTTAAGGCTTTTCTCAGGCATGCAGTATTTAGCACTTCAGTCCCCACTCATCCCTTTCTTGTATTCTTTCTGAATACCGTTGAAATGCCGATCGGCGTGATGTTATCTCCAACACGACAGGAGATAATCGGATGGACGGAGCGTGCCTCCGCTGCTCCCACGAAGCACCCTGGAGTTCCAAGTAGGGTGAGCCTCTTTCTAAAACACCTATTTATCCTAAGGCTTACCCACAGCCAAAACTGGTATGACAAACACTATCTTCATCTATTGCATTCTTTAATAACTGAATACCAAAAGTCAGTCCACTTGACATTTATCTTCAAACATGCTGTTTCTGAGGTTGGCCGGTGCTCAGGAACATGCTGAACTCACAGATGGAGTGAGGGACTAAGTGACCCAACAGGCCTCCTTACATACAAGATTTACAAGTAAAGAGAGTCATTTCTAAACTGATCTAGCTTACTTGAAAGCTGCTTTCACACTCTCCTCACAAGGGACTTGTGACACCTAACAAAATTACTCCACTAACTGATCAATTATTTGCACTAAACACTAAATATCAGCTACCTCAAATTGCTGATTTCCCACCTTTGATGAGAAGGACAGCTGGGGCATCCGAGACAAAAAGCAGAACCGGAAGATTTTCAAGAGCAAAGTTTCCAGGTACCCAGTTTGAAAAGCTTTTCAAAACAGCTCTGTCAACATCAGCTGACCAAGCTAATCCCCTCCAAATCGGACCTCTACCGGCATCTTCAGCTGGAGAACCCAGAAGCTGAGGCACTAAAAACCTGTCAGCCTTGGCACATTTATCCCACGTTCACAGCGCCGGCGGACCACAGGGGCTTCAGAGAACAGGTTCCCCCGCCTGAGCACGTCAGCCAAAGCATCCGTGCGTGTCCCCTTGGCCGGGGCGGAGATGCTTCCCTTCCCGCCCGGCGCTGGCCAAGGACATGAGATGTCCACCAGGAGCCCCTGGAAGCGCAAGGCAGGAGGATTCTCACGCGCGTGCTCGGTACTTGGCTCTTACGGCTAAAAGCACGGAGACGCCGCTCAAAGTGCAATTGCACCCAGCAGACAAATACAACCGTTACCCCGCAATTTATTTATTTTCGATATGTGCCAGTGCCAAGAGCAATCGGTTAATACTAGAGGAGGGGACAGCCCTAAGAGAACGTTTGCAGTTATTGCTACGCGCGATCCCTGTTTTAATGGCATTCCCACATCCTCGCAAGAGAGGCGAGTCCTGCAAGAAACCCGTCGCGTTCCAGCTGTAATACAGCAGTCTCCTGGCCGTGGAGCACTGCCGTCCTCTTCCGCTTAAAACACTGGGGGAAAACAAGATTCCTCCTCGGTAAACTTACTTGAAAAATGCAAGATAAAGAAGTACTCTGATAAGGAAACGATAGCAGCGTGACAATACTAGCATACAAGTCTAGCAAAGGCGAGTCGGGTTTCTCCGAACAAGTATTACAAGGGTGGCAGCAATATCAACAGCAGCAACACAAGTTTTTAAAAAAAACACTCTCTTCCCACTAAGCTGAAGACTCTAATTTTGACAGACAGAAAGACAGACTTAATTTTTAAGATGAGCAATCAAACGTGAACTGAAACGGACTGTACATTGAGAAGCAGGCCATCAGCTACCCATAGACCTAAAAAATTACCTGAAAGACAAACACATTTTACAGTACTTTTTAAGCCTTAACAGCCTGAATTTAATTATGTTGGTGATGACTTCCTCATGCATATTACTTATACAAAAGTTAGTGTGGCTTCAAATATGTTCTATATACAGTTTATCTGCACTGTAGGAAAATAAAAATTAAGTCTCTGTTTAAGAAGCTACCCCCCAAAAAATAAACAGAGAAACCTGCCGAATTTCATGTGAATTGCAAGGTACTGCTTTACAAGTCATTTTGCCAGGCTACAGCTTTGCTCTATGGGACTGTATCTGAAAATGCATTAGCTACGTTGAAGCAGCGAATTAAAACCAGGAAAACTTTCTATTCACCTCAAAAGCTTTAGGACTTGCCTTTCCCCTACTACTCTGTACTGCTTTGGTGAACACAAATCTGTATCACAAGACCACAAGTTTGGTCTTCCGACTGAACAGAAAGTCCCAGTAATTATGGGTTTCATTTTTGATTACTTTCTTGCTTATAGATTATCTTGTGCATATCCTCAAAACAAGCTGCATTTCATATAGCAAAAGCCAATGAAAAAGAACCAATCTTGAAATGCAAACTAAGCACTTGGACAAGGTTTGTACAATGCCCTTTACCGCCAGCACTACCATTCCTCTCCGAACCAAAGGTGAAGTTCTGCAGACCCTCCCTCCTAAGCGTTTCCACTGGCTTTCAGGAAGATGGAAAGGACTCAGTCATATTTTAGGGCACCAGCAGATCGTATGCTTAGCCTGATGGCATTGAATAAGCCCATGTAAGTTCGATACAGTCACTGAAATCCAACTCTGAGACACTTTTCAATCCATTTTCTCATGAAAACACATTTCATAATGGCAGTTAAAGCAGAATTAACAGCGAAAACACTTAGAAATCAAACTGACTGTTAAATATCAAATACCTTAATGAGACAGCTGCTTTTTGAAGATCTCAGAATAGGAAATGCAACTGCTCTGTAAACATCTCAGGCTAATTTCTCCCATCACTCATCTAGATCTTGATGCTAAGTTAGAAAAAACAGGCTTCCGAGCAATGCTGAAAGTTTGCTTTCCTTGAACAGCAGAGTCAAGGCCCCCTTTTGAAGTCCCTCCTTACAGGGACTGTTTGTAACAAGATTCCTGCAGTATGCTATTCCTCATCTCAAGCAATTTAATGCTGAAAGGCTTTTCAGAGAATCTGAAGCTATTTTGCAGACACCATGTCTCACGTGTCCACTTTGTGTGGGATTTTAATTCTTTAACCTATGACTGCAAATCCTATTTGTAAAATAAACGAGACCAAAAATGTCTTATTGCTGACAGTCTGATTTCCAGCAACTGGGATACAAATTACTTAATCTTTTAAAGATGGTTCTAACGATGTTTGTTTTGAGCAAAAAAGCTCCTTGCTGTGCCTTGCAGTCTCATGATGTACTCAGTTCTCTATTATCATATTTTCACTGTGGTTTAGTGCTCAATTAAATAGAGACTGGCAATTTTACATGTACCATTACAGAAACTGGAGCAGCATTTTATCAAAGTTTTTTTTTCCCTACTTAGGTTGTTTAGGCAAGAAGAGAATCTCAAACCATACTTAACTGTTTCAACTACATTCCTGCAGACAGGAAACACCACAGTGGAAGTTTAATTTTGCTTCACTTTTTAACAGAAAAAAAGATGAGAGTTTAAGAGTAGAGAGACAACAAAAAAGCAAATATAAAGGACTGCTTAATGGCATAAGCTGTTGTCATGCGTATGAAGAACCATCCATAAATTAAAAGAGAGCGGTAACGTTACATCAAGACTTGATCAACTGAGAACCCACAAGACCAGTAAGTCAGTGTGTTTAAATCAAATGGAATTGGGTCCTTAGTATTTGTAAATTAGGCCAAGCAGGCTAGCAGTTTTTTAAATGCACCCAAACCCTGGCTCCATAGATTTAAGTGAAAGTCCAGTTCTTAAACAATTTGGTAAATCCAAACTTCACAATAAGATTACTTGGCCGAAAATTTGGTCCCCCTATAGGACTGATCCAGTGTTTCTCCTACATTTCTCTAATGATTTCCCTGGTTTTTTGGACAATACCCACCCAGCACTCTCTATCTATTTTTTACAGGTGCGGCTCACTTTTTAAAAACCGAGACCAAAACCTGATGTTTCCCATTCTTATTTCAACAACAAAGAAGACAGTTTCCTCCCTGAGGGCTGTGAGAAGGATTCGTAAGAATCCCATTAAAACAGCCAAAGCAAGGAGGAAGTGCTCTATTTAAAAGATCATCTAGTGAATAATCACTCTTCTGGGGCTGCAGGACGAAGCACTGTCATTTGCAAAGCTTCTGACTTAGCAAATCTAAAAGCAGCTCTTTGCACACACCAGGGGAAGACAAATACAACACATTTTGGGTAGCAGAGCGCAGGCAGCTGGGATGAGTGCCACGCACCAAGCGGGCCATCTCAGGGAAGTTTGTTCACTCCTCAGCTGAGCACCAAGTCAACAGCAGAGCGAAATTCTGCAGTTTCTCAACCACCAACGCGGTTCGTAGCTATGTGGAAAACAACAACAGCACAGGGGACCCATCGCCACGGCATCTCGAACGCCGGGATCCTCACCCTCGCACACTTGCAGTGGGAGGCAGCTCAGGAATTGCGTTAGGTTCTAAGAGGGTTCAGCACAGCTAATTTTATGCACATTTTAGAGATTACACATTAAAAAAAAATATCAGCATGGTATGTTTATCTACCACATGATCTTGTTTTCCATTTAACTGCAACCTTTCACGTCCAGGAGCCTGCTATCTGCCGACAAATTGTCATTTGATGAACCGTTAGATTAAAGGGGAGGAATGCACTTTCTCAGAGCAAGTATTTTTCCTCCTAACGCTTGTAATGCAGCAGATATTTCTACAGTTTGCAGTCTGAACAGGCAAGATGGAGGGTGTGGAAGAGAAGGAGGGAGCAGCACAGCACTAGGACTTTCTCAAGGACATGCAGTGGGTCAGACTCAAAGCCAGATTTGAATCCAGGTCTCCTGAATCCCCATCCACCGGTCCACACTGCCCCTCTTCTCCCAGGAGGAAAATCAGTCTCATTGGACGTCTAATCAATCATATGTTTCCCCCCTTTTCTCAAAGGAAGTTGGAAGAGGCGTGTAAATTCATACAGCAAGACGATGGCCAAGTTAATTATGTCTATTCATACTATTTGCCACTCCACAGATCAATTCTTTTAATTATTTGCTTTTACCACATCAATGACAAAGTTATTTAGAAGTTACTACTTCATAGGCGCAACAAAAGTCAGTTTAAGAAAAAGGGAGAAAAAGATGAAGTAACTCATTTTGTTAACTTAAACCTCAATAAATCCTCAACGCAGGAGAGCAAACATGCACAACATTCTTTTCTCATCAGGAAAAGCACCTGCTTTTTTTTTTTTTTTATTTGGCCAGTGCAACCAGGCAAGCTAGTTACAGAAAATTCAGGTCGAAAGTAACATACTCAAAACAACGCGCTAAGCAGAAGTTACACTTTGACAGCAGCATCTTATGCAGCAGCCATCAGACTGATGTAAGAAACACAACTGATGGATCCTATTGACAGGCATCTGCAGAAAGCTGGAAAAAGAACATCTATTAGAGATACTCTGTCAGGGGAAAAAAACCAATTTTTGTTTCAAACCCAGTATGACCTGACAGCATCTTTTTAATCCCGTTAAAAGCAAGAAGCACTTACTGAAGCTGATACTTACTGAAGTTGGTATTTGCTGGCTCTAACCCTGATGGGAGAAGGCAGCTTAGACGTCAGCCTCTGGACGAGGCCCCTGCAAGCACACAATGTTTTCCAGCCTATTTCTATTAGAAGGAGAGAGTTGGGACACGCCAAAAGAACCAGGGCAACCAACGTCATGGGGAAAGAGAGCAAGCTTGGTTTGTAACACCAACTGGAGCTTGGCCGAGGAAGAAAAATGGCTAGGGAAGAAGAGGGTGGTACAAAGAGTCCCAATTTCATTTTGCATGGCTGTGTGACTAATGAGGCTTCACCACAGAACGGGTCGTCTCCTACTGCCCCGTTCCTCACATCAAGCTTCCAAGCTTCCTTCCTCACAAGATACACACTCTTTAGCAAACGCAATACTTCCCAAATTTACCAAAGTATTGCTCTTCTGTCTGTCCGTCTCGCTGGCCTTCATCCGCCTGCATCTGCTCATCTCCCTCTGACCCTACCGGCCCAACACCTTCACCCTTCCCGTGCCCGACACCTCCCATTTCTCCCTTCGCCAATACTGCACCTTGGTGGAGGTTCGCTGCCCTCCATGGTGGCACCGGTGTCGTTTTCCACGACTGGGCTTTGCTGGATGTCTCCTGGTAGCCTTGGGTGTCCACCGGCAGTGAAGTTAACGCTTCTCTTCCACTAGCAAGTCTCTCCGATTGAAGGCTTCCAAGTCTTCTCTCGTCTTCCAGATGCAACAACCCTTACAAGGGTGAGCTCGCTGCTCTTCCCTCCTAGACACCGCAGCAGCCACCCGCGTCTGCAGGCTAAAACCGAAGTGCCTGTGACAAGCAGCCGAAGAGGAGGAGCCACTACCGGCACATGATGAGCACGTGTGGAGAACCACTGGTGGCCAGGGGACCTACTTTGAGCCCTGCTGATCTAAAAACACCCAGTGGGCTGCGCTCCTTTAGAGATGAAGGCTCCAGTTCTCAGGCTGACTCGTACGTGTCGGCCCCGCAACAGTAATTTTCCAGAATGCAAGCACGAGACGTTCTTCTGAAGCAAAGGTTCAAAATACTGTACCACCTTATCTCATAAAGAGCACTAGCAACTGAATCTACTTAACCCCTACAGACAGAGGGGTGGCCAAGGATTGCAGAGTTACTTTAATCATAAGTTTTCAATTAACCCTTCAGATCAAGCACCATCAGCCAACTTGGATACGTATCCACCTTTGTGTCCGTGCATCTCTTCTCGGAGTGGGATGCAGACAGGACATAGCGGACTGCAATCAAAACTTTTTTCTTCAGAACTTCTTGGCAGATTTCTGAAGTGGACAGGATGGGCCAAGGCGCGAAAGAAACGTTTGTAAAGGTTTCATATTAAACTGCTACCAAGCAATTCCCATAAATTAAAAAAGAAAAGCCACAGCCTTTTGGCAGTAAGCCATTTTTTGGCCTACTGTGATCAGAAACTTCTTATGTGTATATGCACTGAAATCACCATCTTCTAACTGCAGACATCAAGCATGCAGCAGCGATGAGGAGAGAATGAACCGTGAGTGTACATCATCACATTTGGATCCAGCATCCAACCCCCTTTCTTTATAGCTTAGTATCAGAATACTCCAAAAGCAGAAACATTATCTAACATCCTAAACCAGAGATTTGCTTCACCTGGAATTCAGCTTTCTGAGAGCTGTTCACCATCCCTTGATAACCTGTTCAGCTCAACGATCAGCGAGATACGAAGGCTCAGCTTTCTGCAACGCTCCTCAGGTGGGCACTCTGGCATATGAGGATGCAGTTACCTTACCACGAGCCATAAATCAACTAAATAACACACACTTCCCTGCACATTTCTAACACATTTTTCTCTCTAGAGGGTTAACTTGCTGAGATCTGAAACGACATTTTATTCTCCATACAACACTGTTAGGAAGGAAAAAGGAGTTCTGATCTAAGTTTTGATAGGCTCAACCAAAACCACAACTATGAAAATGAAACTCGTCTGAGTTCAGAATCCACAACTGAATTTTGCAGCTTTCCTCATCTGAATTACAGTTCCTGTAGTTTTCATTTTATCTTAAATCTTCTTCCCCAAAGGAATTTGGTCCCATAAAACACAACTGCTCTGAAGACTTGGAAATGTACTTTCTCAACAGGTACTGAAGAAGCAAGAATAACACAGGCCTCCTGCGGCTGCCTCTGCCAATGGGCAGTTGCAGCACCCTGGAAAGAGGGTTCTGCCTCCATACCCAGCCACTGTCCATCCGTGCCAAGGCAGAGAACCGGGCAATAATTGCTGTAGTGCTTTTGTAGTGCCCGTTGGGAACAGAAATTAGAAAGGAATACTGAGCCAGATCAAAGTTTGTGCTGTTTGGCATCCTGTCTCCCGCAACAGCCTCTGGGAGATGCACAGCGGAAGAGCACAGGAATTATTTTGAATTGCTATGGACACAGATAGGATCTGGCTTAGCAGCCCAGAGATACTGTCCGCTAGCTTTTCGACCCTTCTCCTTTACAGCACCCAGTAAAGCAGTACCTACCTGTACCCAGCATATGCCACTATATGAAACTGCTCCATGGCTTTTAACTCATCTTCTTTAACTCATCCCACAAAAAAAAAGCAGAAAAAAGGCTCCAGGCTGCTGAAGCAACAGAAACTAGTGAAGGTGCCATCTCAGCAGCAGCAGAACCTAATTTGGAGCATACCGTAAGGCAGATTTTTACAAAACTGGATTAATGTCATGGTTGCATTGTGACAGAAATGTTACATTTACGTAACTTTCTAGCAGCACACCATTTTCTGCCTCTAAACCCCTCTGGTCTCCATAAGCTGCTTTGGCGAAGCTGCCTTCCCTCACACTCACCCACGGGCGAGCGAGCAGCTCGTCTACCAGCTACTACAGAGCCACTACCCTTATCCCACCTCCCACGGGATCTTGGGATCGCTCCCGTCTTCAAGACATAATCCTACAACTATCTTATATTTATGGGGTAATAATGTCTCAAAGACTCCCAGTATTCTCTGCAACTTGACACATCAGATAGTCCTAAGGAGTACGCTATGCACTGAAGAATTGCCACGCACGGCATCACAGGGGAACAGCACAGTCAACAAAACAACCAGAACAGGCTACACCTGCTCTTCTGACTGCTTCATCCAAGGGCAGGCATGAGGCAAGAGCTCCAGATACCTGGGTTCTGTTTTACACCTGCTTTACGACACCGAAAAAGATGTTTCACCTCAAGACTGTCCATTTCCTCAATTTATCAGGAGAGATCAGCTCATCTTACAGGAAGCACCTGAAAGGAGCTTCTGATTCCAGAACTGGCTTCTGGACCACACCAGTAGGTATTTGATGAACCACCAGGACTGTTACCTTTCCCTGGCACACACACACACACACACAGAGTACTGGTGGAGCTGGAACCTTGCGTGCACATTTCATCCAAAACCTGCCACCCTCGCAGGCGACTGGCCACCTTCTCACACTGCCACACTGCTCATTCAGCATTGCCTCTACAAGAAAAGTTATTATAAAATTAGACCAAGACCTTACACCGCACAACAGCAGGATGTCACGGTTTGCAAGTCTCGCTCTAAGTTGCAATGGCACTTTTGTGAGCTGCCAGGACTTGAGGTTATTTCTTCACTTGAACTTGGTTTTTCCATTTTCTAGTCTACCCCACACCGACAGGGTGGTGTGAGATGGACTGACAGTGCCATGAATAAGATCACATTACACCCCTCATTCATAACCAGAGACCACAGCTGTCGTTTACACCACTCTCCAACCCGGTGTATCACTCCCAGTACATCTCCTTCATCCAACTATTCTCACCCCAGACCTGCAGCTCCAAGAGCGGTCACCAAAGAAACACACTGACCAAGCGCTCACACCTTCAGTGCTCTTCACTAAGGCCTCTTCCACCCTCCAACGATGATGTTCAGGACCGTCAAATCTTAGAAAAAAAATACTATTTCCCACAGTTAAGCTCCACCCCACGATTGCAAAGGCAAACCAAAGTTACTCTTGCTGTTTGTTTACTTCCTAATTTATGAACCCCCTGTAAGAGGAAACCAGATCACTCCCTGTTTCAGGCTTAACGCTGCAAAACAAGCAGACGGGGAAAAAACTCGTCTAAGCAAACACTTTCATCTCAGGGTGGAATGAGGTATCTTGACAAGAAAAAAACCCTGTTATTGACAAACAAAAGATGGCTTAAATAACACATTAGAAATAATCAGCTCAGCAAACAGCTTACTTGACAGCAGTCCTCCAACAGCTGTTTTGAGAAACACTGGAACTGTGTTTTTCATTTCCACAATGACTCCTTTCTTCGGTTTACACGCACTGACCACCTCACATTCACACCACTTCAAGTCGCTGGTTTCCATAGCGGTCAACTTCCACATGTTTCGTCAAGTGCCCTGTTATGCCAGAATTTTTGGCCTGATCGATGCCACCAGTTTTCAACAAGTGTTGGACAACCCATGCTTTCCTACAGTCACGACGCAATACTGTCATTGTTCCAAGTACTGACCTGACACTAGCTAAACCGCTGAGCATTTAGAACCTGGAATGTTTGCTGCACGAGGAAACTGGCTTAAAGTAGAGGGTCAGAGAATAAACAAAAAACACCTAGTGCCTGGTAACTGAGCCACAGAGAAACCACTGAGGGAAAGAAAGGGATACTGGCTTCACATGGCATCCCACACTCACGCAGCTGAACCCTGGGAGGAAAGCAATTCAGATGTGAGCCTTTGGACTGGGCTCTGAGTCAGCGAGTCTTTTGGCTCAACAGGTTTGGAAGTCCTGGGATACCAGGCAAATTTCCGAGCACAGGAAAAGAAACTCAAAGGCAAATAACAAAGCGCACGTTTAAGAAATGAAATGCACACGCTAGTACTGGCCCTCATTAATAAACAGAACGAGCAGCTACCGCACACGCACGCTACTCCACGCAGGACTTCAAGCCATTCAGTCTTCTTAAGGCATGGATCTGGACTGTATTAGCCACGTTTTCCTTCCCTGATTTCCGAGCAGCAACACCACAGCCCAACCCATCTGCAGCTGAGCGGGCACATGCCAAGTGTTGCACGGCGCGCGAGGCGATACATTTGACGCAGCAATTCAAACCTTTCACCTGTTGGGAGGGTTTTTTTTTGTACAAACTCACGTCAGCCAGGCTGAACCCACATGGGGGGAAGGGGTTTTATAGTAGGGAGGGGGAAAGCCTGACAGACCCCAAGCCATCGCGGCCGTACGGAGCCCGCTGCTGCACCCAGGGTAACCCAAGGCGGTCCTGTGGAGCAACAGGTACACGCAGCCTCTCAGCGCAGTCAGAGGAGCCACAAGGCAGCCTTCGGCCCCAAAACTACCAGCAACAGTTGAGTTTTTGGCACGAAGACGCGGACCCGCTGGGAATCATGGCGCATCCCACGGAGGTGGGGAATGCCCATCTGCCCCCTCCCCCCGCGCCGAAGTCCAGTTACCTCAGTCCAGGAAACGGCTCAATGTTTGGCCCCTCAGGCCAGCGAGGAGACCCCCGGAGACCTCCACCCGCAGCTGCCCACCCTGGGACCGTCCACCGACGCCTCCGCCCGCAGCCCAGTCCCCATCGGCGCTCCCGAGTGTTTACATAACGCCAGACACCCCTCGCCGCTCCGCCCCAACTCGAGGGGAAGCGCACGGGCGAAGTTGCCGCCGACACGCCGCTCCACCGCCGAGGCCTCGCTCGTCCCGCCCAGAGACGCGGCGCCGAGACCCGGCCGGCGACCCCCGGGCCCCGGTCTGAGGTGGGGGGGAG
>JANZLQ010000037.1:22474923-22502015 GCA_026212715.1 Elanus axillaris | reverse complement strand
CGGTGGGGTGCTCCTAAAGAGGGAGAGAGGCCTGGGCAGCGGTGCCGGTGGCCTTCCCCGTGTCCCCACCCGCGTTTGCCCTGACCACCCCACCCCCCCCGCAAAGCTGAGACGTGACAAACCGATTCCGGGTGGTTTTTTTGGCTGTTTGCTTCGATACACCTGCTAAGGCCGGAGTACTCGGCCGAGGGGAGCTTCTGCTGCCGTACCGTCGCGGGAGCTCTGTCATTCTGGTCCCTTACTTGGCCAGTATCGATGCTACTGGGGCTCTGGTCCTGTCCCCCCTTCCCAGACCCTTTTAGGTGTGTGTTGGTATCAAAGGAAACGAAACACCGACAAGTGATGTGCCACGTCTCTCGTGTGCGTTTCGGTGAAGCCATTGTTTACGTATCCATGTCTAGTTAGCCCTTCAGGTTCTCTTCAAGTGAAAGCCTCTTTAATTGCTTATTCCTTTCTGTTTGTGCTGCTGCTGCTCTTCTGAAAAACACCATGCGAAGCTGAGCGTGCCTTTGTGATGAGGGCAGCGCCTGAAGTGGGTTGATGTGTGATGGTGGTGCCTGCTGCGAAGGGATTGTGAGGGGTTTTTTTGTATCATTGAAGAGCAAATGCTTCACTAAATGAGCTATCTTCAGTTATTAGAAATGGGACTGCTGTTTACTTTCATGAAAGGTGCTACTAAACTTCAGCAGACAATATTCTATCATGGCAGACTTGGATCTTGTTCCTGTGTGAGATGGCTTGCAAATAGCAAAAGTGTGAGAGGCTGCCTCTCTCATTGCCTCTTAATGTTGTAACACCAGCAAGCTGTGTCACACAGGCAGTGTGGAAACTTACCAAGTAAAGGGAAGGATGCACAGTGGTAATGGTGACTTTACTATTGCAGGCTGCACTTAAGATATGTGACAATATTTAAAGAGTATGAATTAAATAATCCATATTGTACTTGGTCTTTATGTCACTAATACATGTTTTATGTAATCAATTTTAGCATTTCACTATGGGTCTCACTGTAAGGTAAAAAAATCATTTGACTCTTACTTCATGCAAGGCAGCTAGCAACTTCGACAGGAGGTATTGAAAACTAATTATTGTTGGCTTTTAAGCTATGTTCACAACATAAATTTGTTTAGCTAGAAAACATTTTCACCGAAAGGAAAGTGATGGAAGAATTAGACTGCCTCAAGCACAAATGAGATCATTTGTTTCCACCACGTTTTTTGAACTAGGGAGCTAGTATTTGAGTGGGTCTGCTCTACATTACTACAGTACTTTCAACATGAGTATAACCATAGGCAAATGCGGTCCCTGTTGTTGAAGGTGAGCTGGAGTTGACGATGAATTGCATGTGCTAGCTAAATAATATTGTGAAGATACAGGCCATTATTGTTGCACACTCCACCTAATACAGTAAATGACCTATCTGTCAGCCTCTGCTGTTGGACTTCTGCCTCTATAGTTCAACTCTGATATTTCTTGGAGATTAGTTCCCTGGTGTTAGCTACCTGTATATTAAAACTGGATGTTTAAACTTGCTTAATTAACTATACAAATGTGGTTTCTGGATGTGATGTCTGTGGAGAAAATCTGTTCTTCACTTAGCATATTCCACTGTTCTCAGCTGAGGAGCCCTGTCAGACAGCTGAGCCTTGCATCCTATGATGTGGTGTTATCATGAAGCTGGCTGTCAACGAAGGTCCTGTTTCCAAACAGGAGGTGGAGCTGTGAAATGAGCCTTGGTGGCGGAGGATAATCCTGTGGAATCAATATTTGGTATCAGTTGGACACAACCCTGGTGGACATGCCAGAAGTCTCCGCTGTCACTGTATGAGAGGGCTGCAAAAGCAGCAGGTTCACAGGGAAGCCTTTGGACATTTCTAGCTGAACGTACACAGGCAATCTGTAGAGACTTTTCAGATTTTGGAAATGAATGCTAGGCTGTAAAGAGAGAGTTCATTTTTCATATGCTTGTAGACAGCAGCTCACTAGTGAGCTCTGAATCTTTCTTTGAAGACTGCTTCAGGGAGTTGTTTTGGCTACAGTTGGTTGGAAAGAGATTGGAAAGAAGTGGTGCAACTTTGTACCACACTGTCATTCCCGAAGTCCTAAAAGATGTAAGCAAGGTTATCCTGAAGCCCTTTTATGGATTCAGTTAAAGACGGTCTATAAGTGGTTAAATTCTTTTTAGTGGAGAGGATGCAGCTAGCCTCAAATATGGTTAGTTCAAAGGAAAAAGTATCTGTAGCCCTTCTTACAGGCCTGTTGCAAGTTGTGTGGATTTTAAGCACCGCTGGGAGAGACCCAGCCAAAAAGAGGGATCTGTAGTGGAGAAGAACCAATGAAATGGGATAGACAGGGTTATATTGAATGCTCCAGCTTCTCTTAAGAATAGGGAGAGGTGCTGGATAGCTGATGTGAACTTAATTACTGATCATTCAGTATACTGGTGGTGGTGTAACTACATAAATAACGGTAAACTCCAGAAGCTGGGAGGTAACTAATGATTCTTTTGGTTTTCCTGGTTTGTGAGTCAACAGATAGGTGCTTTCACCTAAACAGTTTAACTTCATGAAGAGAATCCTGTAAAGTAAGAATAAAAAGCGAAAAAATCCAACTATAGAAGAATCAAGGTCCTATAATCTAGGCTGCGCTGCAAAATGGCTATATGTACAGAGTCCAAAGTTCACATTTGTTTCTGTGTACCCACCTTGTCATCTAAATAATGTTATATCAGTTCACATTTTTTACAATCCTATGTCTGCGGTTTGGCTACTTTTAATATAAACGTTGCATACTGTGTTATTCCACTACATGAGTATGGAGTTTTGTTTGAACTCTTGAACATCTGAATCCCAGGCTTCTTTTTCTGTTAGAAGTTGAACTGAACTTCTAGAGTAGTGTTAGAAGTGTGGTAGTCTGGCAACTTCTCTCTCAGTGAATATTTCTGTTATTAGACTTGAATTTCCTGCATACCAAACATCAGGATCTTGGAGAAAAAATGCTGCTGTCTCTTAGAACTGGCTTTGCTTATTTTACATGCTGTCGGTGGTCCGCCGGCTTGAATCTCTTGTAAGAGTAGTGTGTGATCACAGATTGCTGCCAGGGTATGTTCAGGTGCGATATGACATGCCAGATTATTTTCCACAGTGGATGTGTAAGCCAGTGCCGGCTGGCTTTCTTGGGGCTCACCCACTCACAAGCCTCTGACCGTTGCCAGAGGAGGAATGAGGTGGCTGAATTCCATGGGAGTTAGGCGGTGAAGGTAGCTCAGGAATGCTGAAAAGAAAGGAGAGGGAGTTTTTGTCCCCAATTCCTCCATCTGTTGGTGATGAGTTGGGCAACTGCTTGGCAAGCTAGCTCTTGGGCTGTCGGCCCTTGAAACGTCACCTGCTTATTGAGAAGCTTTTGTGCAGCCTGAGCTGTCATTCTTCATTCCAGCACAAGCTTCGGAGCAGGGATCATGGATGCTCTTGGTTTTTGGGTGAGGAGTGAGTGCAGTGCTCAGTGTGTGGTCTTTAGAGGGCTCTCAGGAAACATCTGCTGAGGCATGACAGGACCTCTGGGGCCTTCCTGGTCCTGGAAAGAGCCCACTAAAGCCGAGGGAAAATGTGTTGTGTTTCTCTGGAAACTGGCTGAGGCCTTAAAGGGAAAACATCTTACTGAAGTAGTTCAGATGTTATTCTGTCACTCCCCGTTTACTTCTGAAGCTTGAGGCTCTTGCACAAGGCCAGTCTTCCAGAGGAGTGGAATATAACTGACTTGAAAGTTTGTCTCACTTCTGGTACACAGAGCTGCAGGTGCTGTGCCTACCTGCCAGTTAGCAGCATGATTGGTAATAAAATCCTGCACGTGCCTGTTATTAAATGAAAACCCACATGTAGTTAGTATGCAAACAAGCATAGGCTTTTCCACAAATAGCACTTTACAGTTTTGTAATCTCCAGATTCTTCAATGATGCATCAAGTCTTCGTAGGAATAGAGTGAAATGCCAAAATTCCTAATCTGAAAAGGAACAGAAAGGACTCCGGATTCTTTCTTGGCTCTTAGGTACAGTAGGGGAACATGTTTCTCCTCATTAGAGCACAAGCATTACACTCAGTAAAAGTTCTGAATTACCCAGACTTCATGTAGAAAGAGCTGCAAATGGGGTTTTTTGTTCTCGGTTTAAGTTCTGCTTGTTATTTCTTCCCAACAGGTGGTGATCAAGATGCCACTGTTGCCGTTTTGTTGTGCAGTTTTTGTCAGTGAAGTGTTGCTCAAAGCAAAAGCACCTCCAAGGATGAGGTGAAGGAGGAGTAAGACTTTTCAGTCTTCCATTTTCATAGTCTTTTGGGTGGTGTTTTCTTTGCAGATGGTCGCTATTCCAGGAGGAGTGTTCACAATGGGCACTGATGAGCCTGAAATACAGCAAGATGGAGAATGGCCTGCTAGAAGAGTCCACGTTAACAGTTTCTACATGGATCAGTATGAGGTCAGCAATGAGGAGTTTGAGAGATTCGTGAATTCTACGGGGTATGTTACTGAGGTAAGGTGGAATGTATGCAGTGTTCTGTCATCTTTCTTTGTGTTGGCAAAATCCCCATTAAAAACTTAGGCTGTTCTTTTTTTGAAGGACATCACAGTACTTGGGGTTTGCATACTAGAATGTTTCTGATGTAAGCGGTGTAGAGAGAAAATTGTCTTGCCTTGTTGCCCAGGGGTATGAAAAGGCATTTAGATGTGTACAGTTACATTTATTAAGTGTCTTTACCTGAACTAGTATCTTCTGTGCAGTATGACTGGGGCAGCCTGGGCGAAGGTAACAGATTGGCTGAAGATGTTTATGCAAGGTTTTGAGGGTTTTTTGTTGTTGGGGTTCTTTTTGACCTTTGAGTCCTAGGACATCTTTGTACCAGTACAACTATGTTAGGTGTTCCTTCTTTTAGAGGACCAGGGATTTGAAAGACTACGATAGCTGAGGACTCTGCAGGCTAGTTCAGTGCAGCTACTTGCTGATAAGCTGAGCAATAGAAAGCCCTGCTGTCTAAAGAAGATACAATAGCAAGTATAATAATAGTTTTGTGCATGTTGCTGGGAACAATGGACTAAGAAAGAATATGTTAAGGTTCTTCCAAGAAAGAAGATACCCGTGCCTGAGGCTCTGATCTTTCCTGACAGTTGACTGTTCCTACGCAACTTTTATAAAACCCTGACAGGCCTTTTAGTCAAATAAAAGCCTCGGTAATGAACAGGTCTCAAAGGAGGCACTTTGCTGAATTCACTTGATAAACTGGTTCTCATTTGGAAGACAGGATCCATCTGGTTGGATGAAGAGCTGCTTTTATCTATGGCACTATTTCTGTTTTTAAGTTCTGAGCTCAGTGATTATGAAAAAATGTTGCTTAACAATTTTGAGTTTGAACAGGGCTTACTTGTTGCAAATGGCTTCTGGAATGAGCAGATGTGCAGTGGTATTTAAATGTAGCTGCATCAGATGGAGTCTGTTTCAGACAGCACTTCATGGCTCAGCTGGTGTATTTGGGTACTCCACTTACACTTTCTCCCATCCACCCTGACATGGGGCCCCCTTTTGTGCTGGATTTGGAAAAATAAACTCAGAGTTAGAGTAAACAGCACTGATTGTGCAGGGTTTTTTGGGGGATGCAGCTGAGCTGGTTTTTGTGTATTTAAATAATGTTCCCATTACTTCAGGTAAACAGAGCCAACCTACTTTTTGATTTTCTTTTACTAAGGACTAGACTGAACTGCAGTGGCAAGTGAAACTTGAAAGTAAATAGAAAGTTGAAGGAAAAAAAAGAATCTCCATATATATAGCTATCTTGTTGAACCGAAAGTATTTTTTAACAAAATTAAAAAAAAAGCCATTGATGGAGGCTGTCAGACTGAAATTTGGGATCCTTTAGGTGATAAACCTGTTTGTCTGGGTCTTTCAGATTGGGCAGGAGTGGAAAAGAAGTATTTTTTTCTTTTTGATAAACCTGTTCGTGTCTTTGTCTGGGTCTTTGAGATTGCCAAGTGAGAGAAATTATGTATTTTTTTCTTCTCTTTCCTTTCTGAAACTGAATATATAAAGATTACAGTCGTATGTTAAAACTTCTTGCAATTTGGGTGGTGAATGGGATCCTTCTTTCAAACTGTGCTTCATGAAGAGTTTTCAGCATGCAGAAGAAGCTGATGGTGATGATTCTCAGTCTTTGAATGCCTATAATAAAATGAAGAAATTGAGAAGGGCAAATGCGTTGAATTCGGAGAACATGTTTTGACTTCCCTAGTGTATCAATTCACTTAGCTTACCAAGGGAAAAAACCCCTATGTTGGTGTCATGCATGGTGATTCATTGAAATTACTTGTATTTTTTGTTTCTTTTGGCTTTATATAATGCTAGATGTAATGAGTGGTTAATTTGAACTCTTCTATTGTTGTTGTAACAGCACTTTAAATCATGGTGCTAGTGATGATGGAGCAGTAAGTGACAAGGTTTAAGCCCAAGTTTGTGATTCCCAAAGGAAAAATGAGAGAGATTAAATAGGTCCTTGAATGTCAGATTATTAACTGTAGCATTTTTAAAGCAGTTTGGACAATTGGAACTGTATTTTTAATTAATAAAAGTAAAAACACTGCAGAAGCTCTGTGAGCTGCCATCTGTCCAGGGACTGTTGAAGGATGACGACATCCAGAGATAAAATGCCTTCTCTTCTGTTCCAGAAGAGCTTCCTTGAAAGAAAACTCAAAATTACTATTAGAATTTCCTTATCCTTGATAAAATAAAGTTGTAAATGTAAGTGACATTTTAAGAATAACGTTCCTTTGATAATATGGTTGAATCTTTTGTTCTTTATGTAGGCGGATAAATTTGGCGATTCCTTTGTGTTTGAGGGAATGCTGAGTGAAGAAGTGAAGGCTGACATCCACCAGGCAGTGAGTAACGCAGCAGGCTAAAGCTTACTTAGCAATCACTGGGGTAGATGCGTTAGCAGCTATGGCAGTAAGAGCTAAATGGTGTGATGTTCCCAAAGCCATGTACAAAAATGGGTTTTATGGAGGGGAGTTTGGCCTAGAATAATATACTCCCTCAAGTGTGGAGGATTTACAGCCTATTCACTGTTTTCCTTTTTTTTTTTTTTTTTTGTAAACTACACCCCCCACCCCCCCCCGATTAGCAAAAGTTAGTATCAACCCCTTCTTGTCTTCTTCTGCTTCCCAAGTGAGAGATACTTAGCAAAAGTTAGTATCAACCCCTTCTTGTCTTCTTCTGCTTCCCAAGTGAGAGATACTTAGGACTGTATTAAGTGGTGCGGATAGAAGGCTGTTTATTTGTATTACATGTAACACAGTGATGCTTCAGAATTTTAGACGTTACTAGTGGCTCTGCTGAGTGGTGTGCTGTGTAGGCAAGGAACGGGAATGCTTCTGGCTCCAAGAACATGTGTACGTGTGACTGGCACGCTCTGCCAGTGCAGTCTTGTGTCCAAAGTGGGTAAACCCTGCATCCTACCGATTTAAGAAGATGAGGGTAATCTGTGTATCTGATACAATAGCGATGCTTGCATGACTGCTTTTTCTAGGTTAACTAGATGCAAATATTCCAAAGTGCCATTTCTATGGCAGAGCTGAGTCTGTAAGATAACCTTGTTATGTTGTGAATGGCTACTGTGCTTCCTCCATCTCTGTAGAAGATCCTGTATGCCTTGCTGTTTTTTCAGTTCCCTTCATCTTGCTGGGGCAACATAATGATCCTGGTAGGTGCAGTGCTGATTAAACTGGAGCTGATCGAGTTTTCCTGTTGAGTGGAAGTCAATATTGGTTTAAAAAACCCCAAAAGTTTGGTAGTGAAGGTTCCCTGCCCGCCTCCCCCCTTCCCCTTTTTCTGTTGTGAATGTGTTGCTGAGGCTTCATTTAACTCCTCTTTAATCTTAACAGGTCACTTAACCTTTACAGCTCCTGATAGTAAGCACATTATGTGTTGTCATCTGCTGGATGAATTGATCTGCTTTGAGCAGAAGTTTGGACAAGATGACCTCCTGAGGTCCATTCCCATCAGAATTATCCTCAGGTCTGATGAACATACTGCATTTCCAGATCTCTTGTCCCATGCCCTTAAAAAGGCCTTAGAAATGAAGCGTTCTGATGTGCATAGTGTGGCAATTTTGGGGGGCTGCATGGCTTCAAATTGCTTTTACTCTGGATGGGAATTTCTGTGCTTTTTTTTCTTTTGGTTAACTTTCTTTTCGATCAGCGAAGCTAACTTTGCTCATTCTGCAACTGCTGGAATCAGCATAATGAAGCAGGGTGTACACAAGGCAGAGATAAGGTAGTAAGTAGCAGGACTGAAACTGCATCTTTTGGCAATAGTTCAGTTAGACATAAACAAGCATTCAGGTGAAAGTGCATCTATAGAGGAGCACAACTGTTTCTTGCTACCTTTTGTAGCTTCTATGCTAGATAAGCAAAGAGAGGTAGGAGAGTCTGAGATGAAATTATGGTAGTTAGTAGCAAGGCTTTGCTTCTGCACAACATTTGATCCAAGGTACAACTTCAAGAGTTTAGAGGAATATTTATTATGACAAACAACTGAGAATATCTGGGGCTTTAGTTTTAGT
The DNA here is from genome assembly GCA_026212715.1 of Elanus axillaris. Lineage (NCBI taxonomy): Eukaryota > Metazoa > Chordata > Aves > Accipitriformes > Accipitridae > Elanus > Elanus axillaris. The sequence goes on along the minus strand of JANZLQ010000037.1, from coordinate 22,493,418 downwards.
CATTTAATTTTCTCCAAAATAATTTATCACACAAAGAGAATTTTTCTTCCGTGCGCGTGGTGCAGTAACTTACAGTAGCGAATATTCATTGTTCTATATAAATGATGCTCTTGGTTGAGGGAGGAAGTCTGTAGAGTTTGATTTTTATCTTCAAGGGGCAGAGTGATAGATCAGAGGTTTCAAGAAGCCCTGTGTCAATGTGTGCTATGAAGGACTGGCAAAAAATGTGGGGTTTTGTTTCCTACTGCAAGGGAAGAAAGATTACAAGAAGAGTTTATCTTTTAATTCAGGACTTACACCTCACAGTACAGAAATGTTAGAGGACTAAATTGGACTTCCCAAATATGAGCATAACTGACGTTGAAGGTCAAATAAATGCGGATGGGCTCATCCCAGCTTCATAAAAGTCAGTATCGGAGAAATACTTTTTCCGTCCCTAGTTCTGTCATGCAGAAATCCCTAAATCAGGCTCTCTATTTTAAAACAAACAAACAAACTCTAAGAATGCTGGTGTAAGCTCAGTCTTGGCTACTTGTATAAACACATAGAGTGTTGGGAGTCACTTTCCTGGGTGTGTCAGCCAAATTTTGAAGTGTTGGCTGTAATGCTAACAGAACAAGTATTATGCCAGAGAGCTGGAATGGAGCCCAACTGGTCTTTTTGGCTGCTGCTTTATGCAAGTTTTCTGTATTTGTTAAAAGTAAACTTTAGGAGACTGTCCTTTTGCCATGTTTTCAGTATTTATTATTAGGTCATTTTGCGAGTTGCTGGCATGAAGAGCATTGTCGAAATGAACACACAAAGATTGTACTAATTATTCTGGTAAAGTGATCTGGAGCATAGTGACTGACTGCCTTGTAGCTTGGCACTCACTAACTTTAAGCTGATGCTGTGGACAGACTTATGTTCTAAAACATGGCAATATTGTGAGGATGTGAAAAAGAAACTAGAAGCTGCTTTTCTTCCTCCTGTCTGCCTACCCCCTCACCAGCTACCTACCATGAATTCCAACTTTTAGCAAGGAACTTCAGTCTGCAAGGAGAAGGTGTCAGAAGGCAGCTCAGTGGCAGAGTAGAAAGTGAACTCTAATGTCTGAAGATACAGCTTAGCATTTTATCTGTATCTGCCTCTCTCTCTCTGAACTGTGTCTTTTTGTTGTTCTAGTATGCATTTGCTGTGAGAGGTTATAAATGTTCAAAGTACTGTGTGGACTATAGTAGTTCTGAGGGTCTTTGTTTTTTTGTGAGAGTGTGATTTGTAGCTTAGACCAAGCAAGCATCTTTCACTTGCAGGGAAGGGAAGCATCGGCCACAGGGTTGCGGCTTTAGAATATAATGTAGTCAGACTGCTTCTCAGACAGCTGGATTCTGTGTAGGCCATTATCCTGGCTAATTGAAACTAATAAAATGTGTTAGCAGCTTTCTATAGATCGTGCTTTCAAGAAACAAGTTTCTATAGACTACTTGCAAGAAACTTCTTGTTGTGAAAATGCAGAAGCATCCCAGTGATGAGGCAGGGACTTTTAAGGGTTCTGCAAAAGCAAGTTCTTCCTAGGGATCTGCAAGCTTAAATTAAACAATAGAAAATAAAAGTTAGCTTCTTGTTACATTGCCCAAAATGTTGTAAATCTACTAGTGTCTGCTGGGGAAAAAATGGTGAAAGGAATCTAATACTATTCAATTACTTTAAAAAAAAAAAAAAAGAGTTCGCACACTTTAGAACTTGGCTACTGCAGTGTCACTGTTCAAATGCAATCAGAAAAAGTGTAAATTGCATGAAGTTGGTTTGCATCAGCAGATTGTAATGACCAGCAATAGAAAAGATTAAAGCTTTTTTTCTCAATGTATACCATAGTCAACTAATATTTTAGCTTGTGGTATGTACCTTCTTGGATCATAACTGTCACTGTGAAAAGCAGAAATAAGATAAAAACATTTGTGTGCTACTGGTACTGAAAATCCCTCCACCAAATTGATGGGAGAAAGGACTGTGTTTTTACTTTGCCTTAGTGGCTTAGATGTGTTTTGATAAGGCTTTTCTCCAGTTGAAGCACGGGAGTGCTAAATGCAAATAATAGGGGAAGAGCAACAGTAACGTGTATTTTGGAAGTACTATTTTGGAAGTAGTATTTCATACGCAATGAGAGAATTGGAGAAAGGTGGAAGTGAAGATACTGAACAAAGTGGTATAAACAATGAGGTGCATGTGTCTTGCGGAGTATCTGGGGGGTTTTGCTCTATTTGGCCACTTGGGCTTTTCCAGTTCTTAAACCAGACAGATTTATCATAGGCCCTCAATGGAAGCAGACAGCTAAATTACAACAGAGGTGGGGCTGGTGAAAGCAAATGCAGGAGCAAACCAGCTTAGCACGTAGTATAATTGTTGGAGCTTTGGGTGTGCGTTTCCTGGAGGTGAGGTGGTCTCCTAGATAGCCACTGCTACAGGAATGTAGGTTGGACCGAACCCTCCTCTGGAAGGGAAGCAGTAAAAAGGGGTGTAGCAGCCAATAATTGAATTGTTCTAGATTTCTGGGAACTCGAGTTGTAGTTTTGGCCTTGAAGTTTGAAGTGGTAACGTGGCAGAGAGTGAAAATTTAGCACTAATATAGAATCGGTGAGGATTTTTTCAAATAAAAAAGGATTTTTCTAGGGCGAGGGTAGAAGGCCCTTTGAAACAAAACAAAGCCTTTTTGTGTGAGCTTAACAAGTTTTGGTAGCTTCACGTATTAAAACCAGTTCTCAGACTTGCGGATTAAAACCAACTACCAATTACCGCATCTGTTACAGCTATTATGTTATGGCCTTTTTGGGTACTTAGATAAAACACAGCCTAGAACTGCCAATAGCTTGGCATTTGGAAATTATTTCTTTCTTTCCTTTGCATTTGAGAGAATTTGGGGAAATGGAAAAGCTCAAAATTTAGAGATTTTGTGGTTCTTATTTTATTATGAAACAGTTTTCCTGCTCTTTCATCTCCCTAGTTAGGGAGGAAGTAGAGACGGTACTATTATTCCATGGCATTGTAAAATGCCATTTATATGGCATTTAATGTATCTTAGAGCAAAAAGCATGGGGATTGTGCCTGTGAAATGAGAAGGTACTGAGGCGTGCTTGCCAGTGAGGGGATTTGAGAGCTCTCGCAAATAACTGCAAGAGTTTCACTTGCTGTGCAGCTACCGTGAAAAAGGTAAACAGGATAGCACTTGCTGAGACTGGAGTACAGCGTAAGGCAGATTTGCTCACTGGAGAGTAGTGGGAACATTTTTGTTCTTGGCTTGTGGAAAATAGCAAAATTAATTTTTGCTTCTAGGCCAGATTAAACTCTGCAATGAAGAGACTGAAAGCATACAGATCTGTATACTTTATTTGTCTTTTGGCGGTAGTGAATTTTTGGTCGGAGAATACAATGAAATTAGTTCACTGGCAGACTTGAGCTAATACTATTAGGGAGTTCTGGTCAATCCAAAACTATGGGATGCTACTTTCATCCCTGTTTGTATGGAAACATCTGCAGCGGTCCTGAGCTGTGCAATTTACCTATTTATAGCAGTGCCTCTAGCCTGTAACTCAAAGGGCATAGTCCCATTCTAAAACCAATGAAAACATCATGCATTTCAAGTGAGTATTTAAAATTAATAAGGAAAGAAACAATGACTGCAGGTAGGACAGCCTCACTAGTGTTTGTAGCAGTTGCTATGGAGAATGTACCTTCGGACAGCATGCGATACCAACTTGCTTGTCTGTGGCTTGGGAGGGGGAAGCAGCTAGGTTATTGTATAGTTTGTCTGATACTGTTGAAATGTCAACATACCTAGGATGCATAAGCAGAATTTGACATTCTACTGCTACTTTAGGGGTAAATTTCATCTCAACCACACTTGGCTTTTGCTTTTTCAGAGGCCTTTCAGAGAGGAAACTGAAATCAAAGGAAGAGATGGGCAAGCCTATTTCTTGCAGACCCCAATGCTTCAGATATCCCCGATAAGGAGCTGGGAAGATGGAGCTGTTAATCTCGATCTTCTTACGCTGTGCTCCCACTATTGGGATAAAGAATTATATGCTTCCTGCACATCTCGCTGGGATTTACCAGTAATATTAGTCCATATTTATGAGTATAAACTACAGCTTTAAAGAGGGGCATTACCTGTGCCTCAGGCTGTAGATACATCTGTGCACACCTCATATTCTTAATGCTCATATTCGCTTGGTTATTGGAAAAAATTACTAGCTTGTGTGCAGATTTAGATGTTGGCTGAAAAGTAGACTTCCAGAGATGGAACTCACGGGGAACATCAGTTCCTCAAAAGAAACTTCTTTGGATTCCAAAACTTGCACCTAATAAGTCTTACTGGATTTTAGCATCAAATATTTTTGGTTATTTTTCTTGGAGGATTGACATAGGTGTGAAGTATTACGCTGTTTGAAGAGATTCGATGGCCTTTCCTTATGCAAAGGAAAAGGTCCTTTCGCAAAAGTAAAGTGCTAGTTTCCAATTAAGTGTGAAATCTTTTCCCTAACTGATGACTTAAAATACATTTATCCTTATTCTATAAAGCTGCTGCCTTTCCTTTCTGCGGTACTGCAATTTCAAACTACTTCGAAGTATTGGGACTCAAGGCAAACAATATCAATATTCGATATTACACAAAACCCCGTATTGCTTTTATTTCTGAGCTAATGAGGGAGGCTAGAAACCTTAGAAAATAAGAATCAAAACAGATTGTTCTGTAATTTGAGCTTGGGGTGGGGGTGGGACTTGTAATTGATTTAATAAATAGCATGGGACTTGCAGTAGCGTTGCAGAAGCCGGCAACATGAAGTATTAGGTATCTCCTGGGAAAAAAATACTCAACTGTCAACTTCTAGAGCTGTTTCAGTGTGCTTAATTACTGATTTGGTGGAGGATTTGACAATCGAGTTTCAGTTCAGTTTATGTACCTAATTATAGAAGGTTTGTTCTTCTCTGCAGAATATCTTCAAGTACAAATATGAATTATAGCTGCATATGTAGATTGTCTCCCTTATGCAGCTACTATGACAACCTTGATAACTGGCTGGGAGAGATGTATTCTTCATCCTGAGCCTCGAAGCAGCATTCGCTTCCACACTATTTACATTGCAATGTCTCCCTGACTCAGTTACAGCTGTTTCAACTTAAACACAAGCCCGTTGCTATAGAGATATGTACTGCATAGAAATAGGTCATGTTGGTGTCGTTTTCAGCCCGCTGATGAAAAGGAGAAGCAGAGCTGCAGGCTGGCCAAGGTGAGCAGGGAGCGTGCATCTGCCGGAGGGATTTTCTTCGCATTTGGAAAACAGCTTTAAAATCGAGTGGGACCACTACGTGTCTGCGGCTTGTTTTAAAGTGCCCCTCGTGGTGTGATTGTGTTCTGAATCTGACTGCAAAGCTGAATCCATCAGAGGAAGGGGCGAATAAGCTTTGCCTCTGCCGATTTCCCCCTCTGACCCAGAGCAGGACTTCATGAAGGTAGTGACAACAGCCAGCCCAAAGGCTGCCTGGGTGAGCATCAGGTGAGAGCTGGGCTGTGCTAATGCAGCAGCCCGGAATAGCTGCTGCTTGCTGATGCCCGGGACCGCCGATTCGCAATCCCAATGCTCGACTGATCCGTTCGTACCCACAGCCTGCTCCTGCAGGCAGGGGCAGGTTAATGTTACCCGCTTACAGGCAGTGCCTGGCTGGCAGACTGGGCTCCCGTGCTGCGGAGGGAAGGAGGTGCCGCAGGGATTGATACATATGGAAGGTGGGAGAGAGAGATCTCTGTCCTGAATCTTGGCAAGGGAGGAAGTTTTGGAGGCTTGTTGGGAAGGTACACTCCTTAGAAATATAGGTATAAAGTTACTTGTGACCAGGTTCCCACCTAATGTGATTTCTTTGTGGTTTCTGAAGGAAAAATGACAGTGGCTCATCTGTTGTACAGTAATAATTTTTATTTCTTAAACTTTCCGCCCTACTAAAAATGTTCTATTTTCTGTCTGCCGCCTCCTTCAGTAGTTCATTAATCAGTGTTTTGGGGTTTAGGATATGGCTTAGAGGAGGAAAAATTGACAGAGACTTATGTGTATCTGCCTTACATGGATAAAATAAAACCTCATCCAAAAATTACGTTCTTCACTGAATCACTAAGTTTTTTCTCACATCCTACCAATCCTAGCAGCGAGGGTGTCCAGTCCGCTGGGTGTATTTCCCAGAGATAATGCTTCATAACTTCCGTGCTTCCAGCCGACGCACACATTGCCTTTGCGGCCAAGAGAATGCTTTTGCAAACTAAAGATGTACAGTGCTTAACACGATCTGATTCAAACAAATGCCAACCTATTAATTCAGCTTCTGAAACTGAAGTGTGTGTATCTTTCTTTAAGAACCCACTGCTTAATAAATGATTCTTGAAGTGTTTTTCAGACATAGACTGTATTTCACTTGGAAAAATCTCTTTTCAGACAGTTGATTCCTAAATTGCAGAAGTTCTTACTCTGCAGTAACTTTTGCCTCTTTCAGATTTTTATCTTGACCTAGTGTATACAGGCCTTATTATATTAAAATAGCATTATAATGCTGTAGCACATCAAAAAAAATGTTTGGTGCTACACGTCTGGACAACAGCATGAATTTCTCATCACCTTATAGGCCTGACTTAAGGTTGAACTCTACAGCTTTGTTATTTCAAGTGACTTGCTGTATATTAGAAATGGAATTAGAGCCAAGATTAGCTACTTGGTTGCGTTTATTTTTGGTAATTTTTCTGATACATAAATGTGATCTGCATTTGAAATTTGGAGCTAAAGTGGGGAGTTGTTTTTTGTTTTGTTTTGTTCCTAACATGGGCAATGCCATGTTAGGTGCAAGACTAATACAAATGTTTTCATGGTTATTGGCTGGATTTTTGGGGTGTGTTTTGGCTGTGTTTTAAAGGGTATTCCCCTATTGCTTTTGCAGAAGCAGTAATGGTGTAATGCTGACGATGAAACTTCACTTTCCTGATGTTCCTCCCTTTCATTTTTTTCTGTGTATCTTTAGAAAGGAATTTTCTTCAAGATAATTGTGAAGTAGTCTAAATATCTTGTAATCACGCGTTAATGGAGCAATTAAAGTTAGGATATCCCAACCTGCTTTGAAAAGAAAATTGAATACTTTAAAACTTCGAATTTTATGCGAGCTGATAGTGGGAGTATAGGCTTTAGTTCTGCAAATGGTTTCATTAGAATGGAAAACTTGTAGGTTGGAATTAACTGTCAGTATATCTTCCCAGTATTCTCATACCATGTTCTCTTTTCTTCACAGTGCTACAAGTCTGTGATAAGGAGGACAGTGAGTTCTTGAAATTTAATCCTGGAGCAGAAAGCTGGATAATCCAAGTTTTTAGCTGGATCAGACCAAAACAAGCATTGAGCTTCTCTGCCTCTGACATGTGCTTTGCTCCTAGGACTGCATTTCCTTGTATATCGAGGCACTTCGGTAACGTTTGCAGGGCCATTATGTTTTTAACCAATTCTGTTACAAGTGATAGGCTATGCTGTAAAGAGTTAATCAAAGCGAAGGAGAGATTGTCCTCTTAATTCAGTATGTCTTCAAGATCTATTCAGCAGCATATGCTGCTATTTTTACAAAATGAATCTGTTGCCAGTCTACAGAACTCATGTTTTGGAGTGAAGCATGAGAACTGCTAAGCATTATGAAAGTAACTAAGCTTATTAGTGGCAAGGGAGGGCTTTGCTGTATTAACTGTGGTGTTGTACTCTCTCTGTCTAATTAGCTCTTCTACTAATTAGATTTAGAGCAATTAAAAGCTTTGAAGACTTCTGAAGTTTTTTGAAAGGACTGTAAATTTCAGGTACATGACTTTCTCTTTTGGAAGGAGCATCTTGGTGCATGCTCACTGGTGTCCGTGGCTGACTTAGATAAGTTTCCAATTAATTATTGAAGGCTGTACGTACTCTATCACTGTTATTGCTGTCCTAGTACTATATGTGTAACTTCTCCAAAGATCTGGGTGTTCTGCAAAGACTGGCAGCCATTTGGTGTGCAGTTCAGCAGAGCCAGAAGCAGAAGACGTGCACACGTAGTGCTCTCATGCGGAGAGACTATATTTTTCTTGGTTTAAAATAAACCATTCTGATTGAAAGCATCTGCTTTTTCTTTTGTATAACAAAAATGTTTTCCAAAATTAAAGTCTTCTGAAGTGCAAGTCTTTGCAGTCTCCTGCAGAGATTTTTTTTTGGTTTTCTTTTTTTTTTTTAAATCTAAACCCAAGCAGTTTAATTTACAAAAATGTGTTGTACTTAGAAACTATTGGGATGAAATCCATCCAGATTCATGGAGAGTCTTTAGCAAATGGTACCGTGGCTCTTATTTTCCTTAAAGAGCTGTAAAATTCTAATTTTGGATTTCTGTCCTATCTTGAGTATAGATTAAAGGTTAAAGCTCAAAATATACAAGGGATTGGTTAAGTCAGGCTAGTTTTAAACCTGACGACTGTAGTATCTGTTTAGCAGCTTGGTCATTCTGAAGTTTTACTGCTATGAGAGTTGAGTGGAGTATATTTCTGAATGAAGATCCCACCTTTGAATGCTCAGTGACAGAGCTATAGTTTCTAGTAAGAGATCAAATTCTTCTCATGCTTTTTTGAAAAGGGTAGGGGCTTCGCTTCTGGTGAGAACATCATTGGCTTTGTTAGATAATGAGCCAGAATTGTGTGGTTTTGCCAATTTATGCGTTTGCCATGGTAGGGAGATCAGAAAGCAGGTTCTTTAACAAATGTCATCACTTTAGTAGTATGCCTGGAGGGTCCCATTTAGGTAGAGAGCACACGGACAGAACATCTCAGTCATCAGCAAGCTGCTGAGAGCGTCTTTTTCTTTTGTACTTAACACTAATGTTCACTCGTTTCGGAAGAGAGAGCATCAAAAACCTGTGTGTGGTTGACTTCCCAGCCTGGAGGAGTCCTGCAGCATGTTTAGGGATTCTAGTGCTCTTGCCTAGAGCTTACAGGGCTCTGGGCTCCTCAGCTGAGCTTAAGCCAACAACTCTGCAGCTTTACTCTGGGATTGCTATTGATTTACAGTGAACTTTCAGGTAAGGTACCCAGATGTATGCTGTAGGCAGAATTTATGTGTGATGATGGGAGAAGAGTGAAAACCTGTCATGGGAGCTGTTATAGCATAGATTGATCAGTTACTTCAAAAATAAAATGTCTTTGTGTATTAGCAGCACTTCTATTTCTTAGGCACTTCAGTTTATTTCTCTGCTGAAACTTTCAAATGAGGGATCTGATGTGTGGTTTGGACCAGAGTTTTTCTTAATTTGTCGTAGATAATTTTATTTTTCTCACACACATGTAATTGCATGTTAAATGCTCGTCACTGTTGAAGGATGCAGCTTCCTCCTAGTAGTTGCTGTGAAAATTACTTGACCGGGCTGGTGCTCTGCCTCCCAAGTACCAGCTTTCAGTGATGTTTACTTTTGAACTTCCCTGTAAAGGATTCGGTGAGTTAAAGGATAATGCTCTTGGCACAGTTCCTACTCGTGTGTGCAACACTTCACAAAGCTGGTTTAGCAGCATGATGAAGAGAAATAAATATTCTACTTCTTCCCTCTGCCATCTCTAGAGCGGGGAAAGCTGAGGGGCAGTAGAGAGGGCAGAAGTTGCTGGAGGTTGTTCTACAGGCCAGTATTAGAGTAGCATCTGGACGTCCTAGGTCTAGGGCTAACCAGCTGGTAGGTTATTTAACTCCTAAAGCATTGGAGGGTTATTTACTTTGATTTTTTGTTCATTATGGAAATTATCTCTGTAATAGGAGTATTTTAGACATAAGCACTCAAGCTGTTGGAAAAAAACCCACTATTGATGGATAGCGTGAGTGTTCTTTTTTGCCTCAATTTTCTGAAAGGGCCCATTATTAAGATAAGTATTTCTAAGTGATGTGAATCAGAATAGAATAGTTAAATGTGCTGTGTACTGACCCTCTCAACTTTGAGGTAAGCTTAATAGAAGAAATCCATAATGAATGTATTCCAGGAATAATTCCTTGGCATTGCAGAACCAAATTTGAGCCTTTTGGTTAGAGAGTAGTTGATGTCTGCGTTGTTGCACAGTATTTTGTCCTCAAGCTTGATTTGCTCAGCAGACCAACTGGGGAGAAAAAGCTTCACTTGACTTCTGTGGCTCTTCTGTCTCCACCTTCTGGAAGCTGATAGCAAATAATTTAAAATCAGCTTACTGAGTTAATTAACTGGAAAGCAAATGTGTTGCAAGATGTGTGTTTTGACCCTAGTTAAAGGATGTCATCAGTATTTTGCTTTAGCTATTGCAAAACACTGAGCCTAGGGAGCAAATAATCGGGATGAAAATTCTCTTTAAGCCAAAATTGGCTTTTTTATCGTCTCTGCAGAATGTCAGACTGAAGTCAGCCAGAAGGTTAGCTTGTTTAACTGTACTGTGGGGATACTGTTGTAAAAGAATAGAGTAAAACTGTAATGTTCCAGATGACCTCTTCCAACCACTGCCATCTGAGTGTTCTTGGCATAGTTTTCAGAGGTGAAGAGATACACTTGAGAATTTCTGAGAGGACAGGCTGGTCCAGCACTGGTAGTGTGCTGAAGGCTGTGCTTTCAAAGAGAATAAACTGCGCTTTGTATCAGACCTGCAGGTGAGAGAATGTAGAAGGGAAGGAGAGACAGCCAGAGGGCAATGTTTCCAAAAAGTATGCTCAGGATTTGGTCTCCCTCTCACTTGTTTGTTGGGTGGTTTTTTTTTTTTTTGTGCTGTTCAGTACCTTGGGCTGTTCTCTGGACAGGAGTATTGTAATGTCCATCAAATGATCACCTGGGTTCGTCAGAATACTAGGTCAGTTGGCTGCAGGCAGAGCCATGAGCTGTGAGTGAAACCTTTGTAGCCTATTGTCACATGGTGGTTTTTCGGAATAGCTTTTAGCTGGGAATTTAAGCCTTTTTTTCCTGACCACTCTTGTCCCTTTTCAGGTTGCAGCTGCTCCCTGGTGGCTGCCTGTGAAGGGAGCCAACTGGAGGCACCCTGAGGGTCATGACTCCAGTATCTCCAACAGGTAAGCCATAAATAGCAATTCAATTGTATTGTACACAATGCTTGTAAGTACACCTGTAAACTTGCACCAGGAATGGGGGTACAAGAAAGGTTGTTGTTTTTTTTTTTAATTAGTTACCTGTTTGCTGCTGCTTCTGTGACTATTTTCCCATCTTCTAGTGTGTTGCATGCAATATTCAGTGGTTGTATGGTCAATGTTGTGGTAGTATTTCAAAAAGTTCTACAAGTACTTTCCACCTGAGGGAAAAGAGACCATACTGAAATGCCCTTCTCTGTGTTTTCTATTTGCATTTGTACATTAGCAGTGAAACAAAGTAGATCTTTAGAGCATCAGAAACTTTAGAGCATTCAGTGCAGATCTCGTTTTGGAGAGGAAGACTAAAATACTAGCTGCATGCGTGCTGTAGGAGTCTGTGCGGTGTGTTGTCCATCTGGGATTTGGAGGCCTATTCTCTGTGGCCGCAGAAGACGGAAAAGGTTTTTGTGCTTTTTACTGTATTCTGACTTTGTGGGCTGGTTATTGTGGAAGATCAGTTGTGGATTTATCTAGAAGCTCTAAATGCTTTAGAAAACTAGATTTTCTTAACGGCCTATAGTTGGTGCCATGCTTTGCGAGCATGAACCCTGAAACTTGCTGATCCATGTCTTTATGCAATCTCTTTCCATTCAGAAGTGGAATGTATTTTATGCCTAGAAAATCAAAAGTCTTCATTGTTCTCAGGTGCTTTTTATGGATACTGCAGAACTAGCCCTGGGTTGCACACATTGAAAGCCACTGTTCAGTTATGTATATTATCGTATGCTTACTTGGCTGTGACTCTTCATTTGGGACCTCTTATACTGGCACTCTTTTCTCGCTAGGCAGGTATCAGTGCAGTTGGTGCTCACTGCCTTAAGCAACTAGTTAAAGTTTCAAAACTGCTGTTTGAAATAAAGTCAGACTCTTTAGCCTAGATCTAGTAGATTCTGGCATGTTTTTGTGTCCTCTAAGGATAGGGCTGTGTTAGTGTAACATCATCTGATGGCTGAACTGGTTAGTAACAAGTCCGTTGTCTGGTCTCCAAGGGCGATGAAGGAATTATCTGAGGCAAAAATAGAGAAAATATCAGGAGGCGTTGTTGGGGGAGATAGATAAATTTAGGTCACAGTCAGCAGATGAGAGTTGGAAATGTTCCATGTAAATCTAGTCTTGCAAAGTAGAGTGCAACCCTAGCCTAGTAAAACGGCTGGTGAACTTGCCACGTGAAGTAGCCTAATGGACCAACAGGTATATGCTGGCTTGTTAAATGAGGCAGGAAAGATGAGTTAATAGAAGTCCTCTTTGTCTGACTTCTGGACCGGTACCCTCAGCTCTTGAAGTACCTTGGTCTGTTAGAGGCTTGGATGGGGAGGATCCTTGTGAGAAGAATGACTAGGCTCCTGAAACTCAACCAAAGGAAGGATGGGAGATTTTGTGTAAACTGTGGACTCCTTGAAACACCCAAAGAGAAATACCTTTTTGTTAAGTTTCTTCAGTTGACTGTTTCCTGGACTGAGTGCTGCAAAAGATGATGTTGCTAAGAGTAAGGACTCTTTCTCATCTCACCTGTCCCTCAAAAACCCTACAACTGACAGCAAAGAAAGAACCTGCAGCAAAGAGAAAGGTGTGCAGGGAAGTGAAGAGTATTTCCATTAAACTGCCAAGTAAATTTTCCTATTGAGAATCTTGACTTCTTGCTAAGATACTGTCAGACTAGCCTAGCAAGGAGTAGTAATGCTGCAGGCTTTTGGTGTCTTCCTTCGGGTCTCTGAGCACGCACGTTTCCACAGGAGCCGGTGTGTCAATAGTTCTTCACTGGCTCGTGGGTGCAGCAGGTTTCTGAGGTGAGACCGTGAGAAAGCACAAGTCACAAATGTCTTTGTTAACTGTAGAGAGCTTTACGTAAAAGCCTGATGAGACAAGCAGAAGTTAATTTTTTTCTCCTCCTTGTTTTTCTGTGATGGCTGCATTTCCATTCCAGCATCTTGCTGTCTTTAGCTTATTTTCTGTGAAAGTAATCTGATAGCTTGTCCAGTTGTAACTGAATGGTGAAACTTCCTCGCAGTCCTTTGTGGCCATCTCTAAAAGTTTCATAAAGCGCTTGTGCTGCATGGCTATGAGATTGCCTAGTTCTGCTGATGATCTTGTCCTATTTATTTTGTTCCCCAGAATGGATCATCCAGTTCTTCATGTTTCTTGGAATGATGCTGTGGCATTCTGCACATGGGCAGGGAAACGATTGCCAACTGAGGCTGAATGGGAATACAGCTGTCGAGGGGGCCTTGAAAATAGGTACTTGCCACAAATGTGTCCCCGATATATGTTTAACACTGGTATTTACTAGATACTGAAGAGTTGTGTGGGGTTTTTTTTTATTACCTTCAATGTCATCTTCTTGTGTAGTATGCACATCTGCGGTAAGTATAACACTGACTTCCTCTGAACAGATTCCTTTAGGCAAGTGAGTTTCCCTAAATGGTGTATTGTAATCTGAACTCTATAATGGGAAGGGAAAGCAAAGAGCCCAAGAGAGCAGGCGGTGACAAAATGCCAAGACACAGGACTGTTGCTATTGCAGGAGACGAAAGGTGTAGCGAAGGCGCTTAGTGCCAAGGCCGAAAGAGTTGCAGAAGACCTTTAGAAGTAAATAACTACGTCACTGCACAGCAACTGTAGGGCCACTGGATCCACCTGTTACCTGACTGTGGGACTTGGGAGGAGGGGAAGGCAAGGTGAATAACAGGTTTATGTCTTCTCCATCCTGTGTCTTGGACTACATATTGCACAGGGCAGTGCTGCCTTTCCCTCCCTTCATGTACGAATTGTCCTCGTAGAACCCTTGCTCTCCTTGAAAACCTGCTAGATGTTGGTACAAATGGAACTGGAATACAAACAGATCTCCAGGGTAAGGGAGGGAGGAAGGGTATGTGTGTGGTGTGGTGTGTGTGTCTTTTTTTTTTTTTTTTTTTTATTAAAGTGTTTGCCACTGTTCTTTATGTCTTTTAATAGACTTTTCCCATGGGGCAACAAGCTTCAGCCAAAAGGCCAACATTATGCCAATATCTGGCAAGGAGTGTTCCCAACTAATAACACTGCAGAAGATGGGTACAAAGGAACTGCACCTGTAAGTGTGTCTCTAAGTGAATTAATCGTATGAAAATGAACTTAGTGTTCCTAAAACTGGGGTCTGTGTTCAACACAGTGAGTCATGGCTGTTCTCCATTCCTCTACTATTTTACAATTAGATTTTTAAAGTTACTCAAGCCTGCAATTAAATATACTGTATTACCAAGGGACACTTTTTAAAAGCTAATTGAAAAGTAAAGATTGCTTTTGTTTTAACTCTCAGTTCCTCTGACTGACCTCTTTTCCCCCTTTCCAGTCAGCTTACAGTCAGAAGCTGGAATACTTTTTGCCTGCACTTTTGGCATTACAAGTTTTTGAACTCTCGTTTTCTGGGTAGGTGTTCCTGAGGCACAAAAATCATGCAATAGTTTAAAAGAAATTAAACTTCCCTTTTTGGAAAGGTTGAGTCTAGTATAGCAGACAATGGAGTAGATTTTTAAAGGCGATCAACAATGTGAATGAATTATTAAATGGTAGCTCAAGTAAGTCAAAAAAGTTTCCTTGGTAGAGAAGTCTTGCGTATGCATGAGTTGACAGCCACTCTTGCCTTCTTTGATTTGAAGGGGAACCTGGAAATTGTAAGCATGGTCATGGAGGTCAGATCACTAGCGCTATGTTTGGGTCTGTGTCTGTCGGTCAGTGCCTCTCTTTAGAGGATCAGTCTGCAAAACCAATGAGAAGGTGTTATGTGCCATAATGGAAAAGTGGTGCTGAGAACATTGAGGATGATAATAGTTCCTTCTTTGATTCTATTTTATTTAAATGGAGTATGTAGAAGTGTTGCAGTTCTGCATTACTAATTTGGTGTCTGGTTTTGAGATACGAAGGCAGAAGCTCCTAGCAAAGACACGTGCACCTTCAGCAGACTGGCCTTCAGGATTAAAAACCTTATTTCACGTTGAGTGGTTTACAGAACCAGCACTTGTGTTCCGTATCTTGTATAGGTCACTGCGTTTCCTCCCAATGGATATGGCTTGTACAACATTGTAGGAAATGCCTGGGAATGGACGTCGGACTGGTGGGCTGTTCGTCATTCAACAGATGAAGCTCACAATCCTGTAAGTGTTTTACTGGCATCACATGAAGTACAGAATTCCCTCTTGCTACCCTGGTCTGGTTGCTGTTTGAAAACCTGCTGTTCTTTGCTGCTTCTCTTCCCATGTGTCTTGGGTGGGGGACAGGCTCTGTTGTGGTAAATTAGGAACTATCACACTACAGGTAATCAACACTGGAATTGTCGTGCTATTTTATTTATTTTTTGTTGGATAGGCCTCCATAACTGGTTAGCAGTTGAATACTTCCAAACTGGCATCATATTATGTAAATCAAGAATTTGCCAATGCGGAGAAGTAGCTTACCAGGCTTTGAGAGGTTAATCTTTGGTTTTCTTTGTGGCAGGCAGAGAAAAAGGTCCTGCAGGGTAAGCTTTGTATGTGGGGTTTCTCATGCCGTATCTCTCAGCAGATTCAAGTTCTAGTTTTACATCTCTTCTCTCATTTATCTAGATGACTAAATCTGAGAAATGCTCTGCTCTCACAGAGCTTTTTTTGTTCAGACATGGTTATCTGTAATGAGAAAACCAGTTAAACCTCAGAGGGCAGGAGCTATCCGTTTGCTGCAGGATTTGAGTATCCCCATGCTGTGGTCTCTTACGGTACGTGTAGTCTTTCTTTGGTATGCCAGATTTAATTGGTGGCCTTTCTGGGAAGTCAGCAATTGGGAGCTTGAGGAACTTGATAAACTCTTTTTTTGCTGTTCTGTGCATTGCAGAGGTTGACATTCTACTGTTCTTCCAGGAGGCTGTGTCTAGCAAGAGAAATCTGATTCATCTTGGGGTCTAGACTGCTCTAGACGTGTACTAGCAGTTCCATCACACTGATGGACCATCTGGAGACTTCCTAACCCGTACCAATCGTGTTGGCCAATGGCAAGATACTTGTATCCCAGTAATATACCACAGGCCTCTCCAGTGGCTTCAGTTCTGTGTCAGACGGTGCGCTACATCTATCTTCCCAAGTAACTGCAATGCTTGGGACTGTAGCTTTTTTCTTTTTCCTTGTTTAATTTAAAATAGGATGAACTCTTCTCTAATTTTTGTTGGTAGGCAGTTTTAGTGGTCTAGCAATGGCTAAAGAACCTCCTTTTCCTTTGGGACCTTGGCCATGTTGTACTTCCATCTACTACCTTTCTCACGTACTGCACAAATAATATATATCATTTGATTTGAATATTTCACACTAGTAAAAATTTTCTGCCAGGTTCTGTAATTCAGCAATAATGTAACGCTGTACTGCATGAATTGTCTCTTGAATGTATAAACACATCTGTCTTTTCCTAACATTGACTCATGGCTTGCATACATACACAGCTAAAATTTATATAGAACTTACACTTAGCATTCAAGCTGATTTTTTTTTTCCCCTGTTTGCATACTGATTGATTAGGAAAGAAACATCTGCTGTCGTGCAGTTCTGTTTCCATTCTGGTGGGTTTTTTTATGCAATTAAGGATAACTTTTTTTCTGTACCTTATGAATGGAAACAAGGCCGGTTTAAGAGCAACATTTCTAAAGATGAAGTCTTGGGTAGCTAGCAGAATGTAAATTTAGGTGAAAGTGAAGAACAATAAACCTAGGAAACTTTCGCATATCAGGATAGACTGTTGATTTGATTTCAGCCTCGTAAGTCAGCGCAGAAGGAGAATGAGCAAGGCTGAGCTTTCCCTTCTCGACTGTGTGGTCACTCTGGTTTGTACCAGGAAACTCCTACTTTACCCCTCTCGCTACTGAAGCGGCGGTGCCTGGAACCGAAGGACAGTGATCTGCGTGTGCTGTCTTAATTGGAGCGGAGGGAAAGGACCCCTTGCAGAGACAAACAGCATCTGTGTCCCTGGGAAAGAACACAAGTCTGGCAGTTGGTAGTATATTGCAACGGTCCCTGTTCTTTCATCTGGTTCTCAGTCTGACAGCTACTTCAGTTTTGGCGGCTTGTTCCTACAGTGACCTCTCGGCACAGGGAAAAGTGCACGGTGCTCTAGAGTCTTCTTCCCTAGCAAGAAGTGGCAGCGCTGAGAAGAAAAAATAGAGTAACTCGGCTGAATCTGGAGAATAAAACCACTCTTGCTGTGCGTATATAGAACTTAAGTCACAGACCTCGGGTCTGTTTCACCTAGATATGTTCTACAGTTTTGGGGGTTTTTTTTGTCTGCAGTTAGTAATGTGCATTGTTTGTTTCAACTGATATCTCTTAGAGATTCTGTCATCACTGGCAAAGTCTTAGAGCTTTTTTTCATGTAAGATGACTGGCTTTTGTAGGCAAAAGGCACGAAACAACTAATTTATGTGGAAGTTACTGTGGTAATAATGGAAAGAACTTCCAGGAGTCTTCATCCAAACTGCAGCTTTCAGCTAATTCATTCCCTGCCATTGGTGCTAGTTAACTTCACCTTATTTTATTTTATAAGGAAAAATAGATTTCTCTTGACCAAGTTGTACAAAATCCAGCTAGCTAGAATTGTGTATTTTGCTGAACTGCAGCTGCTGTGGTATGATGGTCGGGGGGAAAAAAAAAATCCATCATCTTAAGTATTGCAGTGGTGTACCTTCATTAGAATGACTTACTTAAATGATACGCTTTTGTGTTAATGATGTCAATACAGCAGCGCTTCAGTGTTGAATTAAGGTGACAGTGAGAGACAAGTGTCGTGTGACTTCTGCTCTCTGTTAAGTGGCTATGAGTTTGCTTAGGTTTTTAAATTCAGCACAAACATTTTGCAGACACTTCAGAAAGTTTTTAAAATTTAGGTGTTAACAATGATGTTTTTACCCTTTTTTTTTTCAGTTGGAAAGTAATTGTCAGAATCTAGTGTCTGAGGCAGAGCACTTCAAAGTGAATTCCGAAGGGTTTTTCTGATTAAATGGATGAGGAAACCATATCTCATAATGTGAAAAGGTGTCCCAAAATAGCCAGGCTGCAGTATCTTCTGAGACATTAAAAATTATTAGCACCATATCTATCAGAGCCAATCTCTTGAGTCTCTCCAGAGTACAAGTCAGCATAACCTATATATAGGATGTGTTCTTTCTGCTTTAAAAGACTAGGAATTCTTCTAGAGGGTCAGAGCTTAGTGAAAGGGTTTTTTTATCATATTTAGTTTCACAACTGAAATCTTCAAAGCAGTTTTGGGTATACTGTGGATGGGTTACAAGGAAGGTATGGAATTCTGCACACAGGTTCTTTTTCTCCCCCCCCCCCCCCAATTGATTGGCTTGCAT
>JANZLQ010000037.1:22419699-22474823 GCA_026212715.1 Elanus axillaris | reverse complement strand
CCCAATTGATTGGCTTGCATTGACAAATAATTACCGAGAGTAAATATGAACTGGGACACCTGAAAGTGCTTTTTCAGTTGTTTGTCACTTTTTAAGGTGTTAGATTTAAATTATGCTCTAACAAGGGAACAAATGATATTCTTCCTCTTCTTCACCAGGTGTAGGACCTGTGCAGTTAAGTGTTAAGTAC
Source organism: Elanus axillaris (assembly GCA_026212715.1). Taxonomy (NCBI): domain Eukaryota; kingdom Metazoa; phylum Chordata; class Aves; order Accipitriformes; family Accipitridae; genus Elanus; species Elanus axillaris. The sequence goes on along the minus strand of JANZLQ010000037.1, from coordinate 22,474,633 downwards.
AGTTAAGTGCAGTTAAGCCAAATAAGCAAACTTGACTTTTATGCATCTCAAGAAGTATATAGAATGCAGAGCTTGTGTCCTTGGAAATGATAAGCTGTGAAGTGCCAGGAACATTGGACGCTATTGGCAATAGTGGGGTTTTGGGGATGCAGCCAGAACTTCCAAGTTAGTGGTATTGAAAGGCATTATAGTATGTTATGGATGTAACGTCTAAGAGCAGAGCTTTAGTGTGACATTAGCATAACCCTTCAACTATTCCAGTGCAGATACTTAGTATATGGTAGTAGTGGCTTGTTCAAAACATAAGGAGCAAGTGGCTTTTATTTTGAATTTTACTTCTCATCCGCTTGTGCAGCCAGCTGCAAATGTTTCTGCTCATTTTTGACTTAAGCAAATGAAAGTCTCCCCATCTGATGAGCATACAGGATCGGTGGAGATTAGTGTACTGTACTTTGACTAGCTGTGAAAGCAAATGAACAGTATTATATTTGGAGGGGGTTTAAGTAACAAATTGTATATAGTGAATAACCTCATTTGTCATCTGGAACACAGTGAATGGTCCCTTGATTTTGTGTGAGATGCGAAACACATGATTCGTGTGTTACTCTGGCAGAAAAAAATAGGAAGCATCCAAGCTGGTAACACTCGCCTAGTGCAGCAGGATAGTCCAGAGGAAATCCCATGTATCAGGAATCCAGAACAAACCAGGGTAAGCCAAATCTAAAATAGCTGTCTGTGGAAAACTTTTACATGTGGAAATGGAAAAAACTTCAAAATTTTCTGAGTTTCAAGTGGAATAGTGTGTCTCAATTGTGACCTGTTCTTCCAACTTCCTCTTACCTCTCAGCATAGTTGTTGTCTATATTGGGTGTTCCCTAACCACTAAAAGCCTTTCTCAGCAGAATTTTGGTGTGCATTTAGATCCAGGGTGCCAGGCTGTATCTACCGTGGCTGTTCTCCAGTACAGATGGTGCATTCTGGGGTTCCTTTCCTAAGGGATTCTTCGCTTGAGTCACTGCCAGGAGATGAAGGAGCTAGCAGTCTTGCTGCTGCTCTCTGAAATTACGTTGCTTGCGCTTGAAGACATCTTGGAGTTGCACAGAATGGGGCCACATAGCAGTACGAAGGCAGTCTCGCAGCATGTCTTAATCATGTAGGCAAAGTGGTTTTCATGTGGTCAAACTGAATTTGGGGGGGGATTATAAAATCCACTTGAGAAAATGTAAAACTGATACTTCAACCCCTCCAGTACTGGTAGTGGGTGAAAAGCCAGAACACTGCTGTTGTCAGAAGTGCTTCTGGGCTGATGTTTCTCATGATGGGAAATAAATCCAGAGTTCAAGACAAACTCACAAAATATATTTTTTCAGTACATCTTGCAGCTACTATTTGGTGCCCAAGGACAGGACTAGGAAGCACGAGGGTGGCTTCTTGTTTGTTTGTTTGTTTGAAAAATGTAAATGATCATTTGGCAGACAGTAACCAAGCTTGTGGGTGAGAAATCAATCAATCAAACCACAGTTCCTTTATGGGGCCATTTTAATTGTGGTGTCTTCTGGCTCAGGTTTTTTGTTTACAGTGTGTAGTTTCTTATGACCTGCAGTTCTCTGAAAACTGATTTAGCTCAAAACAGAGTGGCCATGTAGCTGATGGTGCATAGAAAATTATGATGCAACTTCAGAAAGCATTTGTTTGATGTAATGAAAGAAATACAGCTTGGTTTTTTCATTTTTAAAAAAAAAAAAGCTTCTGTGATGTGTTTTAATAACTTCCTTTAAAGAATAATCCTACTTAAAAGCTTTGGCAATTGAATGCACAAGCACTTGTAATTATGCAATCAGACTATATGTCTGTAACATTACACTACAAAGTAAACTTGCCAATATACAGTAAATTCTGTTCCTTAAATCTGGGATCTAAGTCTGGAGAGCTCTGGCTCTCTACATATGGACGGCAAACATCCTTCCACTTCAGTATCAGATGGTGTACTTCTCCAGATAATGGAGACAATATTGTTTGATGGAACAAAGATTTGCTTGTTTTAATCAAACGTTACCTTAATTGCTGTGCTCTGATTAGTTCTTGTTATGGGTAAGCACAATCAAAGCACGTTTCCTTTATCTCTAAGGAAGATATAAGCATGAGCAAATACTAACAATGCAGGCTTTCTCCTTTTCTTAATTAAAAGAAATACATGATATTGTGCTGTAACATTGTCTGGCCGAACTTAGATTAATGTTTGTATGCTCTTACTTTACCAAATATGTCAAATGCGTGCATTACTCTAGAAGAGCTACTGACTGGGGAGGATCTCGGCTTTTCGGGATGCCATACCTGAAGCCTGTGTAGTTCTGTGGAAGACGAAGCAGTGAAGTTTTTGGGGGTTTGGTTGGGTTTTTTTCAGTAGTCTCTAAGCGGCCAGCACTCAGACAGGAATGAGTTTACATTTCTACATCTGCAGATGTAAGGTCTGCTAACGTTCTTTGTAAAACAAGAGAAAGTTTGAGTGATGTAGGTAGGAGAAAGACCACTCGGAGAAAAGGACTCTGGTCGGAAGGGTGAGTATGGAATTCTTGTGTGCAGTGTCAGAAGCAGGGTGTCGCTGGTAAGGGACTTCTAGCTCTTAAACACCTTTCAAGAAATCAAAATCTCTTATTCCAGTTTGTCTGTAGGGAGTTGGCTTCTACCTTTATCTCTGTTTGGAGCTGCGACCAGGGCCTTGTTTTAGATAACGGAGATGGTTCGTGCTGCAGGAAGACCAAGGGGCTGCAGCACCCTTCTACCTACCTGGATGAAATTGTTCAACTTCATATGCTAAGGAAGCAGAGTGCAGGTGGCTTCCCCCTGCCTGTGATGTGTCTGAGGTTTCTTCAGCAAGGCTGGGGTAGAGAAAGGAGTATAGAATTAAGTCGTGCAGTACAGGGGAAGGACAGCTCCTTGCCCTGAGCTTTACTGCAGTGGCTGAGCTGTGGACTTACCGGGAGCTGTAGTAAAGGGCTCCTGAAGTAAAGGAAAGCAAATGCGGCCCTTGGCTGCGGGGTCATCTGGGGGACTTTGAAGTCCTCAGGCTCTAGTGCTAAGGAGGGGGCTTGCACAGGATGCAAAAGCAAACCACGAGAGCAGGGAAACGCAACTCTTCATTCCAACACCACGTTCTCCTCGGGCAGACAAGCCTGTTGTACAACAGGACAAAGCAGTGTAAATGGTGATGCTCGTGAGTCTGGAACAAGAATGTCTTTCTCACTTAGTTTTGGTTGCTTTCAGATCTGCCCATGTGGCTTTGCCAGGGACTTTGGTGATACGTGGTGCCTTTTATAGAGAAGCTGAGCTACATACGGAATGAAAGCATAATTACTGCCTGCTGCGTTCAGTGTTGTGGTTCCAATTTTAACTCCACAGTAGCCTTCAAGTGAGACAAAGTTTTTGTAAGCTGCATTTTTAATACTAGGAAAGAGAACTCAATTAACTGTGCCCTAACTTTTGAGGCTCTGTGGTTCGCTTCAACCTCCCTTAATTTGAGTGCAGTCACGCACTGAGAAAGGTATCCATCTAGCTGGTCTCTTGCATACACTTACTTGGGCATTTGATTTTGTGCATATGCAAGTAGCTGGATACAACTGTAGGGAAAGCTAGTTATCCCAATTTCCTTTTATCTTTTCCTTTGCTAAACTGCAGAGCAAGACAGGGAAATACCAACAGCAAGAGAAATAAATGTAGCACATAGGCAGTTGTCAAACAGGCAGCGATTGTTTCCAACTAATGTCTAGTGATTTTTCTGCTTTTCCAAGAACTTTAGCAGTTGTTTCATAATAAACTCTTTACCTTTGGTGGTTTTCAAGTGTTTTGTAATAGAATATAGGTTATCGGAGAACGCTACATCAGATTTTTGCAGATGGCAAGGCGTTTCGGTGCTGTAATCCTGCTTCAGAGGCTGGGGGTTTTCAATATAACTTGTTTTTTTGTTACCAAATTCTTTGCTCAATTTTTGCCCAGCAGAAGATATTTGTAATTAATAAAAGCAGCTTATGCAATTACCGTTTACTTTGGTTCACATGCTGCTTCAGTATATGTTATCCCTCTATAGTTGCTGAAATGTACAATAAATAGTCTTATGGTTGGATGATAAACTTTCTAATCCTAAATTAGCATGTTCCTCTTAATTTATAAAAGTTATTTTGGAGCTAATAGCAAAGATTGCTGCTCAGTATTTGCATTACAATTCTTAATGGGAAATCCTGCTCAACAGCCCCATTGTTCTCTGTTTTGTCTTGTTCTCATGTAACTTTTTTTAGGTCAGTTTTTTTCTTCTGGGCGGCGCTTCCCTGGCTTCCCTTAAAATGAGATTAACAGGCTGTTTGAGTTGATTTGTGCTTGTTAGTGGCTTATCTTAGAGTGGGGATCTGTGCATCCACATGCAAGTTTTGTGAAGACAACTTCCAGAGACCTTGGAAATGGAGTAAGCCTGTCCTGCGGAGGAGCACCCAGGCTCAGAAATGAGCAGGCACTGCCTCTGGGTGTGGTTTTCCTTGAGTATTTGTAGGATATTTAATGCAGTAGTAGGCCAAATTCTCTTTTGCATATCTCGTATAAACTTTTCAATAATTGTGAAGCTGCTGAAGTTCGAGTAGGGTAAACTTTGGATACGAAGACTTGCAAAGCAGTCAGTCTCGGTGGATGCAGTCAGTAGCTTCTGTAGTACCAGCATGTGATTTTTATATTCAGTGTTACAAATACTTGTCTGGCAGATTCTTCCAGAACTTCACCTCTGGTAATGCAGGAGCTGGGTGGGAGACAACTGCAGCCCCTGATACAGGGTAGGATGGTGTGATGACCAGGTGTAACCAAACTGGTCAAATCGGTGGTCACTGGGAAAAGCTGGAGAGGCATCTTTCCCTGTGAAATCCCCTCTTTAGGAACCTACTGCTTAAAGGGAAATTCTTCCTGGATTCAGGAGATGCTATAAAAGTGAGGTTTTTCTTTGGTGACTGCCTTTATATTGGTCAAGGCATTGCCATTGAGGCATTGTGGAAAGCACAGCACCCTTCAGATACTTCCAGGATACGTGGCTGGCTGCTGGACAGGAGGAGACAAAATAATTGGCAGAACTTCTTTTTCAGCAGTTTTATGTTTTTAACGTGTTAATGGTACTTTTTTATGGTACTATTTGGTATCATTTACATACTCTGTAGCGGTGAATTCTTTTTTTCCTAATTGCTATAACTTTTTCCTACTGGCAAAAAGCCAGTAAAAACTGGGCTGATGACTTCCTTGTAACCTGTACTTTTTTGATATAGGTAATGGTCTTAGCAGAAAATGCAGGGATGTTGAGAATATCACAGCTTTTTTTTTTTCTTCCTGTATTCCACAAATTCTTCTGATAAGGTTTTGTCTAGAAATACAGACTTGATTTACACACCCTACCAACCAGTGAAGAAACAGCTTGTACCTCCAGTGAAAAATTCTTTACTGGATGCTTGTACATGATAAGAAAACACTTTGTTGCACACTAGTATGACATGTACAGAAATAGAAATATGTGCAAATCCTACAACTTTGAGAGGATTCTTAGTGGCAGGACTAACTTCTAGGCTAGGCTGGCCAGTTAACTAATAAACCACAACTTATTTTCTTGATCTTTATTGTCCCTTCTGTAACACAGATATTCTTGTGGCTTCTTCCTAAAAGTAGTTCCTCAATGCACGCAGAGTATAGAAAGCATGTAAGAATATTTGGTATCAACAGTGGAAACCTGAAGTATAGCAGTAGGGTCTAAGCATTAGATGAGTGCAGTAGTAGCTTTCACAGCTAAAAGGACTGAAGTGGGAGAATTGTTCACCTGTGTAATAAATATGCATCAAAGCTAGTAGAAGTGTGTTATCAAGGAAGCCTAGCTCTCTCCTTGAACTATTAGGCCATCCTTTGGAACTGGAATTGAAAAAGAAGGGTGAAATAACCTTGTTAAATCAATTTGAAGGCTAATTTCATAAGCACTTCAAATAAATCACATGCATTACACTGCAAATGTACACACAATTACGAAATTGTTGCTCCTAAGTGCAGTGCTTTCTGCAGACCTCCTCAGCTGTCATGATCCCTCATAATAATGAATTTAGTACGCTGTGACTGAGCGATGATACAGAATGCCTTGTAGCACAGTCACTAACTTGTGTTTCGGACTGGATTTTGGACTGGAAAGAGAATAAGCACCAAACACTGGGCATTACAGCCCCTCATGGCAACTGGCCACCGAACTGTAACTGCATTTAGAAAAGTGCAAGTGCCCCGTGTTCCTGTTGGAGGCTCACAGGTGTCTGTGTTTGTCATAGCAGTGGAACTGATGAGAGTCACAGAATTCACTACATGTGCAGGCTGGTGTGTTGAAACTTCTGAATCTAATGTTAGGAAACATCTGAAAACGACAGGAACAGATCTGTTTCAAAGATCAGTACTCTCTCATGATTGTCACTGTGCTTTTTACAGTGTATTATCAAGTGCTTTACAGAAACAAAACACAGCGTGATCTTGGCTAGTGGGCAGCAACTCGGATGTCAAATATTTGCAGCAGTGGGGAGGGAGAACACTTACTTTCACCTGTCTGCAAGTCTTTTACAACCTAATTATTTCAACCTTTCTGGTTCAGATAGGCACAGCTGAAATTTGTTTACTTTGAATATTTATGGCTGCTCCTTATCCATCTCTCTCTTCTTACAGCTTTTTGCCTTTACTCTGTAATTAGCAATTGTTTTTCCTTGAATACTAACCAGTGTCCTCTCCTCCACAGAAAGGGCCCTCATCTGGGATGGACAGAGTGAAGAAGGGTGGATCCTACATGTGCCATAAGGTAACGTGAGAAGGCCTGTGGTATTCTTGTATCGGTCTTTCCTCTGAACGTACCTGATTTGACAATGAAATGATCTTCTGACAGTTTCCTGGCAGCCTGGATGCTCGCTGAGGGGTTTCGTGCAAGTTAAGGAAGAGCAATATCTAATCTTCTTGCGGACTTCTTTTTGGTTAGCTTGGAATTCAACCAACCAACCTGCTTTACCCAGTATGGTTTTTGGTTTGGTTTTTTTTTTTTTTTTTTTTTTGAGGTAGAAGTTAAAATAGATGTATGCCTCTAATGTTATTTTCATTATGGTGTTTCAGTGATACTTGTAAGAGTAGAAAGTATGGATGTGACTTTGAGTTTTATGACTCTCAGTGCAGGAAGGAATCATCTGTTTGCAGAAAGATTGTTGGGAGATAAATGTTTTGGCTTACTCAGTAGTGGACTTGAAATTCTTTCTGAAAGTCTGGATACACCACAATGCAACAGCCGTTCATGACACAAATCATGTTTTAAACTCTGTTCACACAGTGCTGGAAAAAATGCTCATTGTAGATCTCCATTTTTATTAAAGCTGCCTGGTTCTTCCTCCCTTTCAAAGCCTGCAGCTGGCAAATCATTCTCGTAATTAGATTAAATTTTCTACAGTGAGATCCCATTTTCTACACTGATTTCCTTCTTAGGTGAAATCAATGTCAGATGTTAATTAGCAGTTTTGATTAAATTAACACTGGAATAGACTCTTCTTCAGTGATGAATAATGTGACCCATTTTAAAGGCTTGTGAAGATTCTAGTCTGTCCTAGTCTTTTTTTGTAGGTGATAAAACTAGGCTGTGTATCAAGACAAAAAAACCCAGCTGAATACTATTAGTACAAGGGTTCTTTATTAGCTGCTTAAAAAATCTGTTCAGACTCATCTATCTATGCTATTGCTCTTCTACCTCTCCAAGCACACAAAGGCTCAAGTTGCACCTTTTTACACATACACTTAGCAGCTACTTTTAGTTTCAAAACAGATCAGCTTTTAAATCCTATCACACACTGCTGAGGTTTAGGGTAGACCGCTGTGGCGTGAGACAGCAGCAGCGTGTGTCGTTCTTTGAGGGCTATGGCTGCTCTCGGGCTCTGCGCTGCTGTCGAAGCGCTGGTGAAGAACCGTGGTTTGAATCTCCTTAGATGGAGATACTGTTAGCTCATGGAGATAAACATCAGTGACCTGCTGCCTCTGCCGGGATGGTGCGGTTCACAGGGCTCTTCCCTTGATGACAGAGCCCGTTTAAGTTGTCACCACCCGTGTGGTTGTACAAATTGAACTGTTTAGTTGCAGTGCCCAAACTCCTGAAGGGATTTGGATTTAAAAGAGAAAAACTACCTTTGCCTCTCTGCTCCCCCAGCCCCCAAGAAGAAGGCAGAGGGGGGAGAAAAAAAAAGTTTGCTTTATAACCCAGCCATTCCCAGTGTCTGGTTCAGAGCTTGACTAGACTCAGCTGAACCAGCCTGAAGGAAAGTGTTGGGGTTTTTTTGTTTGTTTGTTTTGTCAGAGGCCAGGGGCTGGTAGCAGGAGGACAGGAACAAAAAGCCTAAGCCAGTTTTTTTGAAGTAACGGCAAAATGGGGCAGAACTTGGATGTATTGTACTGGAGTTGCTACATAAACACGAAGTCTGTTGCCCAAGTGCTTTATTGGTGAAATTACCAGTGTGACTGTCCTCCTTCCATGCTATGACAGATAACTGCTTCTGGGCAGTCAGTCTACCTTAATGTAGCAAACGGCTTAAACTGGTTAGTTCTGCTGTTTGGAAACCACCATTCCTAATGCCAGATAATTGAGAATCTGTAGCACTGTGAATAGCACAGGTTTTTCTTTTTTCAAGGAGTGCGAGTATCTTAACGTGCACTGAGACACGACCAAATCTGTACAGCTAGGGAATATACAAAACATGTTACAGACCAGTGTCTCTGTACCTTGCTGTAAAGATGTCTGACCTTGTCCTCTTTATGTTTTTTTGGTTGTGTGTGAGTTTAACAGCCTTTCTTAAAGTAACTTGTACAAAGCACCCTGCAGCAGTCCTTTTCAGAATCTTTTAAGATAACATTTTTGATCTAAACTGGTCTATCGCACAAATCCTACAAGACAAACAATACTGTGAATGACAGTGCAGGCAGAGACATTTCCCACCGACATGCATCAGTGGCATCAAATGGCTGTATCTGATGGGTGTGAGGACAAGTCCTGTGAAATAATCTTGTGCTCTTTGCTTGCTTCAAGAAATGAAATGGTAATGCCGGTTCCTTTCCTTTTCTGAAGCGGCTGTGGTGTGATCGCAGCCCATTCTGGAAGAGGACAGTGTTAATTAAAAGTTGTCTACTAGGAATATCTGAAATGGAATTGAATCATTTTATCAGTGGCTTAGTTTTAAATGTAAATGTTTTTATAGCCACCAGTCCAGATTATATCTTGATTATAAATATCCCTAGCATGCTAGTCGATGCTAGGAATACTGGGAAGGAGTTTGCCTCCAGTTATTCTTTTCTTGTTGCATCTTGTTCAGTGAAATGTTTTTGACAGGTGCCAGTGCCTGTCGGTTTCCAGTTGTCCCTTAGTACACCGATACACAGATCAAGGCACTGAGCTGCTCCCTCTTCCCCTGAGGAGAAGCAGAATGGTCATTTTAGCTATTTTCCAGAGCAGGATACATTATTAGCTGACACTCATGTTATCGGATGCTTTGCCATTCAAACTACCTTTTATATCAGCTCTAACTGGTTTCTGTTGACAGCGGGATTTCCCTTATTTCTAACACAGTCATTTTGTTCTGTATCAGTTCATTGATCTAACAGCATTTGAAACGTTTTGCTACGTTAATCTAACGAACGCCTGCCTAAGGAAGCGCGAGCTGTGCTATGCTCTGAGGTTTACTTTTTCTCCCCTTACTCTGCAGTCTTACTGCTACAGGTATCGCTGTGCAGCCCGCAGTCAGAACACTCCCGACAGCTCTGCTTCAAATCTGGGATTCCGTTGCGCAGCAGACGCTTTGCCGGAGCGGCGGTGACCGAGCGGGCTGCCGCACTGAGACGCGTGGGGCTGAATTCCACCCGAGGAAGAAGAGATGTGTGGAGTGTCACTTCTCGATGACACGGAATAGAAAAATCTAGTGCTTAAACTTCCTGCTGAGGGAAAAAATCCAACGCTACTCAACAACGCTTGAGGAACCTTCACATGTTTATCTTTGGGGAACCTGGCCTGGACTCTTTATCCTGACCAAACATTCTATTGGTGAATTGTGTTGGTTTTGGCGAGAGTAGCCTGGAGTTAACTAGCACAAAACTGAGCAGAAACATGCTGATTTCTGTTTTAAAAGGTTAATTAATAACCTGTTTTGAAAAAAACCTTTATTAAATAGTTGTATTTATTGTAATAGTTTGAATTTCTATGCTCAACTCCAGTGAACAAGGACTTTATAAACTTCTAGACAGCTTTAAGAGAAAATTGTACGAGTTAACAGCGAGGACTGGAACAGACTGCTATCCACATGGGCAGTTAGTGCAGCCCTTGTATTACATTCTTTTTGCAGTGGAACTCGGGTCCAGAAATGTGCTTTTTCTGGTGAGATACTTGCTCCACTTTAGAAAGTGCCTTCTGCAGCTGCGGGATAATCATCAGGGTGATGATGATTAGAAATGATGTACGTGTTTGAATAAAATTTCAAGCATTTATTTATGCTGAAGACTTTTATTAATGGAAAAACACTGGCAGTTTCCTTTGAATTTCTTGGACATGGTGTAGGCTTATTTTGGGAACTTGCAAATTGCAAAACCGGCATCATTAAAAACTGAAGCTAACAAATGATTCCACTTGAATAAAAGATCACTAAAGTGAAAAGATGGCAGATGTAACCGTGAGCCCTAAGGCCTAATAAGGTAAATTTTGCAACTGTTGTGTTTAAAAAAAAAAAAAGAAAATCCCATTTAAAAGGAAAGGAAGTTTACCAAGGAGGGAAATGGGAATAACAAGAGCTACCTCATTTTGGGATCTGAACGTAGTTCAGGCCTTTCACGAAGTGTTTTGCACTGTCGCTCACTCTAGGACACGGTATCTCGTCCTATTTCTGTGCCAGGCAATTGCTTGCTGTAAGCAGAGACTGAACAGGCGATTGCCTGTGCGGCAAGCTCCGTGCCAGAACGGCCCTCCTGTCGAATGTGTCACCATCGGCTGTGTGGCTGCCCTCTAACAGGCCTCTTCGCTGCCTGCCTGTAAAATAGGGATTGAACTCGGCCATCTTCTCGGCTGCTTTGAGACCAAACAGTGAAAAATGTGGTGGATTAACATTTGCATGGATGTCAGTCCTTCCCAGCGTTGTCTGTTCTGTAGTAAGTTGGCTTTGGGTTTAATACAACCTGGGGTTAATACAAATCCATCACTTGCCAGCTCCTTCTCCACTCAGTGTTTGATGTTGAAAAGAAGATATTGGAGGATGTCTGGGGAGCCCTTCAGCAAACACCGGCCCCCAGCAGAGGGTAAAGGTAATTCTAGCAAGCAGAAAAAAATTATTCCGGAATACACCACTATGACTTGGCACTCACAGGAGCAAGATAAAAGCTGTGGTAAATATTTTGTGAAGTAAAGACTGCCTTACCACCATTAAGTGTTTAATTAAAATCTATGCATTAAAAACATGTACTTTACAGAGAGTAACAGGGAAAGATTCTTTCTATCTTTCTAAAAGGCATGTCTCTGGTCCTTGAAAAAAATACAGACAATTCCCTATATTGGAGAATTCTTACAACTTTATTTAAATAAACAGCTTGATGATGCCACACCATCAGGTATATGTCAGTCACTACTCACTGTGCTGCGGGCAGCATGTGGAGGAAAGTCTTCCTGTTCGGTGGAATGTGTCCCATCCACGCTGCTTTTGTTTGGGTAATGGTTACTCTGTTTTATTACAAGACCTTTCATTAAACATCCTTGAATTAATCTAATCAGATTTCAATGGGGAAGTAAATCTCCATGCTGGAGTGAGTATTGAATTATTGAATTATTGATAATTACTGCACTTTGAGAGTAGAAAGGAGGAGGGAGGATGACGTGGAGCTCACCGTCTTTTGAGCTCTTTGATTGGATTCATTGTTAAAGAACGCACCAAACTGTGAAGTGGGAGACTGGGACTCTGAAGCTGAAAGGAACCTGAAGGAAAAAGCGAGCAGAAATGCAGCAGGTAGAAACAAGGGTCTGTTTTGCTTTTTAGTTCCTTGTTAGGGGATTTTTTTTTCCTCTTTAGTAGGGTTTTGCTCCACACCTCGAGGCAGCTGTAGTGGTGAGGCATAGCGAAGTGTAATGCACGTGCTGTGTGGAAAAAGGCCATTAGCAACTGCCATGATGGTTTAGAACTCGGTTCTTGCAAGGCCTTTAATGTGGCTGGCTGTTTTCAACAGTACAATGCTCTCTTCTTTTTCTGTGTTGTGGAAATTTGTTCTAACCAGGTAACTGATACTAAGTTCACTTGCTAGAAGCAGCATCAGCTGGCTGGGACAGAAAGGGTAGGATTGCACAGAGACAGAGGGCTCGGCTGTGTTCTCTGGTGTAAGGCTGGTGATACAAGGACTAGATATTGCTGCTGGTGTTTGGGTTTTTGTGTTTCGGTGGGTTTTTTGTTTTAATCTACACTTCCTTAACTACTCAAAATCACGCCAAGTACATATTTATAACAGGAAGCTAACAAACAGTGCTGTCATTTTGAAAACGAGGAATACAGATGGCGTTAAAACTAGTCTTGAAACTTTTTCCAGGAGGGAAAGAGGAAGTAGGTTAGATCATCCGCTCCCAGCCCCCCAGTCCCACCGGCTGTAAGTGTCTGGCGCAACGCCCTTTGGGGGAAGAAAGCCAGATAAGCCTCTAAACGGGACAAGAGACCTTGCAACCCAAGCTCTGTTCTGGTAGACGGTGCAGTGTCCCTTCTGAGTTACGGGATCTGGAGAACTCTTCTGGAGAAGCAGGCACCCTAAATCAGGCAAGGAATAAAGTTAATGGCCACTCAGCTTGTAAGTGGCTTTTGACAAGCAGCTGAAATGCTTCGGAAGCTTTATGTACTGATAGAAGTGACACTTCAGTCATTAACCCTAAGAAAAACCATGTGGTAATCTCTCTTAAACCACAGCCATAAGTAAATCTCAATAGCAGTTCTTAATGATAGAAACATGAAGACATATTAAATGGAAGAAAGCTAGCACTGAACCATATCAAGGAAGATCAGGTAAACACTAAGTAAGATTTTGTTTAGCAAATAGCAAAAGAATAGCAGCAAACTATCCCTTGTCAGTATCAGGTTAATCTTCCAGGTCTGAATCAAAGTGGTCTTTTATTTAAAAAACAAACAACTTACCAATGGTCTGCAGAACAGCTGACCCACCCCCAGAGATGTGCTACCTTGTGTGTCTGTGTGTCATGTCAAAAGTTATGAATACAGCTGAAGATCAAACTGCACAGAGCAAATAACCTAGAGGCTTGTGCTGCTGATGGTGCACTGTGTGGCACGACTGTAACAAGTAGCATTGCAGTTTATCTGTCTTGTATATCAAAGTTGGGGGAAATTCAAAATAAGCCTGCCTGTTTGAAGCTTCCTTTATTTGATCTTTCTAGAAAGGAAGTGAAGTGACATAACATGCAGTTGCAGAACGTACCCCATCCAGCAAGCTCTCTCCTGTATCCCTGGTGTGAGGAGATGCTCGGTAAAGCCGTGTATGTGTTAGACCTTTACAAGAATGATGAAAGCAGGAGGCAATAACCTCCTTCCTCTGCTGGGAAAGGACAGGCCTTGCTTAATGCTGTCTGGCTCTGCAGGAATAGTGAAAACAAATCAGTTAGTAGCTGAAAGCAACGCTCGTGTATTTGCCAGCCATTCAACAACGTAAAAACCCAAATTTGTTGTTGTTCTGAAATAGATTAAAGTAGGAAATATAAAAGTACATCTGAAGTCAGAATAGCAGCATCATACTGCTTTAGACTACAGAGGCAGAATTTGCTTCCTGAGTAGTGCTGGAGAATAATACGGATGTGCTGCTTGCTATTATTGCAGAAATCTTATTAAATGAGCCTTGAGATAGATGTGATTTAAAAAGATGGGATGATTGTACTTCTCGGAGCTGGTAGTACTGTGCTGTTTACACAGCAGCTAAATGGTCATGAGACTGAACTAGTCACTTAAAACCAGATTTTGGCATGCAGCTAGATATGACTGGATGTAGAAAAGGGGGGGAGTGAAGCACTCAAGCTAATCTTTCTGGACAAGTTTTTTACATCAATAATAACTAGTTATTTATGCCTTGTGGAACAAAAAAATCTTGTAGCAAGTAATTTAAAAAAAAATAATTTATTTTAATGGGATTTAAGAAACTCTTGTAAATACCAACATTCCTTTGTCTCATTCTCTTGTGTAATTTTCAGTAACATTTCTCATGGTCCTTTCTGTGTACCAATGTTAAAGTTCATTTTCTGTGAAAGGTACAAATTGAGAGGTACTTTAACTTACAGCAAGCTGTCAGAAGAAAACAAGGAAAAAACCACCAGGCCTGGATTAGTAACTGATTTTGGAACATCCTGAAGCTCCAGTGCTCCTTCATACCATCCACCTTGAAAACAGTCTCTAGGATGCTGCGTGAAGTTATTCTCAAAATCGTATCTTCTAGCTGTTACTCAAAACCACACATGCTTCCTTGCTGGAATACACAGAGTTCTATTCAACTGCAATTTAACTGCTAGGGAAAATAACATTTTTAGGTAAGCTTTGGGACTGAAAAGCTACAGAGAGCTCCCTGAGCAAGTGGCTGGTGCAGAAAAGAGGGAGCCGTCCCAAGGTAAGAAGGAAGTACACGTGCGGGAACCACAGTAGCAAGGCTTTCTCAATCTGTTATCTTCCTCTAAAGATTTTTGTTCTCTGATAGTTATTGGTAAATTATGGAATCTTCCAGAATAATCATATGAAAGTTCCTCTCCAGCAGAAATATCAGTGGCTGCAAAAAGTGCCAGTTTAGGTACCATTGAGTCAACTCGAACTGGCACCATAAATAAATTTGGTTCACAAGAATGATTCAGGAATCTGCCTACGTTACCAATGTACGTAGGGTCAACAAATGTCTCCATTATCTGACCATTATGAAGGTGCTCCCTCACCACTATAATATAGTTTGAGTCCTTCGATGTCTGGGCCTGAATTCTTCTACGTGCCTCATTAAAGCCTAAAACTTCACCAGCATATTCACAAACAAATCTTCCTTTAGCTATGAATTCCAGAGTACGAAGACCCCACCCTTTCTTCTCAGTCTTGAATACCTCAAGCCTGAGCTGCAAACCCCTCTGAACAACCCTGTTTTGACAGGATTCACCACACTGGCACATGGCATTGCATTCAAAAACAGGCCTGGTATACTCCTCCTCTTCGCCTGTAGGCCTGAGGCACAAACTGTTGTAATTTTCACCGTGGCGAAGACACGAGCACACGTGAACCACGCAGGAACTGGTAAGACAAGAACACCCTGGAAAAGTGATTTCAGTGGGGTCAATGTCTCCGTCTGCTCCAGCGATGTTGTCTGGGCTATACTGCGAAGAGAATAAGAGTCAAATTCTTGTCACATTCAATGCTTCTTTCCACAGAGACTATTGCATTTTTAAGAAGTCTGTGTTCAGCAATGACTGATCTCTGAATGTGGGGAAATTAAATAACAAACACTTCTTTTTCCTGTAAATTTCTAACTACAAATCTAACTTTTATAGACCATTTTAAAGAATGCAAACCAGATATACCATATAGGCTGAAAAAGAATCGATAGTCTGTTAGTGACTGGACTTCTCAAAATAGTCTACTAGCCAGAAAAAATCTTAGCAGGAAAACCATGTCATGTCATTGGATCTACTTTACTAGACAGAGTTTTTATTTAAACAGCAAAGCATCTTTAAAGTAATTTTTTCCCCTTTTGAAGCACTCAAAAGCTACTTTCAAGGTTAGTCTATAGCTGGTTTAAGTCACAGAATTTCAAATGCCCATTTTTGTAAAAAATTAAGATTTTTCAATTTATCTCTTCATAAGGTTGCATTCAAACTTGCTCCTGCTAATTGTTATAAAGCGATGATGATGCGCACTAGCACACCTCTACATAGGTACGAAAAAGCCGAGCTAACTACTCTGTTGTCAGGGTAGCACATGAAAGTTGAAAATCACCTTCTCAAAATTACACTAATGCCCCCAGCAGGCGACTGATTATAGGACCATGGACTGTTGCCAAATGAAAGCCGATAGAAACTTTGCAAAATATAAAGACAGCTACATGTTTTTTTTTTCTTTTCTTCTCACCATTCAGCTTGCAAAGCTTTATTTAGAAATCTAGAGTATGTGCTATTACTAAATATTACATTTCACAGTAGCTTATCTCTGGTAGCTTCTGGGTGTTGGGAAACATGCCAGTTCATTCGGAAGTTTCTTCTTTCGTAAATATCAGCTTTCTCAGGCGTTTGGCTTTACTCAAAACCAAGTTTAATAGCGCCGTGTCTGTTCCCGTCTTCTCCCATTCACTGACTACACGGTTTCCTATTTCTGTTAAATACCAGCACACCATGCCGTTTAGAAAGGTTAGGGTCTATGTGGATTAGGTCTTTATTTTTTTTCCCCAGCCTTAGTAGAAGCTGCTTCATTCTGTTTTCTAAAGCCCCTCTAACTAATCGCTCAAGAAAAATCCTAGGCAATCAGGTGTACTTTCAGGAAACGTCTTTGGAACTTACAAGTAATACCCAAAATGGCAGAAACTGGACTATGCCCGAGAAAGCAGGGAAGAAGTTACGAGTTTAAGGTACTGCTCTGTGTTTCTAGGCGGCATCTTTTCCCGCAGATGGTTGTGGAGCGGGAAGCCTCTGCCAAGCCTGTCAGCTTTTTTTTTACTCCCGGTCTAGGTTTCGGCCGACGCTGACGCCCAGCAGCGCAAGAGCTTTATTCCTCCTCAAAGCGGACGTCTCAACCGCGCAATTAACATCTACAAAGTGCCAGGTATCGGGAGAAAAATTCCCTCCGTACACGTAACCGACGTGCGGGGCGAAGAGCGAGCACGTCACGAGGGTGGAACGAGACCCGCAGCCCTCCCGGCTGAGGGGACGGGGCCTGGCTGAGGGGATAGGGCGGCTGAGGGGACGGCGCCGGCAAACGGCCTCCCTCAGGCGCCCCAGACTGCCGCTTCTCCCTCCCTCCCCTCTTCTCCTCCGCCTCCCAGTCTCCGCCAGCCCTCCCCGGTCCGATTCCCGGGGCGGCCGCGACGCCCGCCCCTACCTGAAAGGCCGGTGGGGCCTCGCCGGGCGGCCCCAACCCAACCGCCACCGGCTCCAGCCCGCCGCTCAGGTCTGCCTCGGCCGCCATCGCCCCGGCCCCGCCCCCTGCGGCGATTGGCTATCTGCGCCGAAGCTTCTCTTTGATTGGGCAGAGGGAGTGACGTACGGCCGCGCAGGCGCTGTGCTGGCTTAGAGCGGCAGCGCGGGAGCGGGAGCTGGCCTGGCGGTGGCGGGCAGCCGCCATCTTGTGGCGCTCCCTCCCTCAGCGACGCTGGTGTGGTGCCGGGCCGCTCGCTGCGGAGGGGCTGGGCGGCGAGGGGAGCTCCGCGTCGCCGTGCGCCCGTGGGATGAGTCTGCCCTTGGCCAGGGGCTGGGCGAAGGCGATGTGGCTGCCATCGTGGGTCGCTCCCTGAGATGGGGCTGCCCCTCCAGAAACCGGTGTGGCTTTGTGTGAAAGTACTCCAACCCGAGTAATTTTAAATGCTAATTACAAACTAGTGAGTCAGTTTAATTCTTCATGTGACTGTAAATCCCTGCTTAGTTGGAAGGTGTTAGAATTTGGGTGGGGTTCTTGTTGTCATTGTTGTTTTGGGTTCGGTGTTTTATTTTTTTAATTCTTCCTGCCCGGTTTATGCTTTTAATTAACCTTTTATATTTTTGTTTTTTAAAGTAAATGTGTTTTGTAACGTGAGTGGGAAGTCTTGCGTTCAGATCTTGCTAGACCTAGAAATACTGTCGCATGTGGCCGGGCAGTGGAGGCAGCGGCCGCCTCCTGTCTGGGGATGGGAAGAGATTTAGCAGGTTTTGTACCTACAGGGATCCAGAGCAAGGCCCTAATCTTTCTCTTGGCTACTTTGTCCAGAGATAATTCAGTCAGATTAGTTTTCTGGATGAAGGGAGATTAGGAGCAATGGAACCAAGCTCTAGCGTGCTCTGGGAAGCTTTGCCAGTACTAGATAGGAGGTTCTTCTAAAGCAATCGTGACAACGTTGCTTCTGTGCAGCGTGATGAGTGTAGAGAAGTCATGGTTGGTCTCGCTTCATCTTTTCACTGTGAACTGCAAACTGAGCTGTGACTAGGAAAAAGGAGTCAGACTTGTGTTCTTCAGATGCTGGTGGTTGTGCCAGCTTTTGTGTTTGCCCTGTGCGTCAGTTGTTTTGGGGCCTAAGGTTGAGGAAGCTTTTAACAACTTTTCACCTCCTTTTTCACTTTGTGTGAAGCATGTGTTTTCTTTTGAAATCAATTATCACATCCAGAAATGAGCTCCTCAGACTTAGGAAATCCCTGGAGCATGCTCTGCTCCTCCAACAAGATACTATTTGTGTCTCTCTTTCCCTGCAGTGGTTACTGACATGACTTTTCTCATCCCTTTTTCTGCAACTTCCAGGAAATGGAAAGAGTCGTCCCCTATTGTGTCCTCTTCCTCCTGCCTGTGAAGAGGAGCTGAGCAACACCAGGAGAGGTTCAGGTGAGATTGGATGGTGAAGTCTGTGTTTGTGGGTTGGACAGTTAATGGGGATAGCAGAATTGATAGGAAGATAATGATTGGGCTTGTTTAGGATTGCGCTCAGCCTGTAAGAGAAGGGAAGGTATGGAAGAGGAACTTCTGGAGGTCAGTGCCTTCCAGTATCCAGATAGTGTAATTTTGGGGAAGACTTTGGCAAGTTTAAACCTTTGATCAGCGTATGCTGCTGTGAATGTAAAGGAAGTGTACCTGTAGCATCAACACTTCATACATAACTGAATGGAATAAAAAAAGGTGGAAGGCTTTAAATACACACAGCCTGTCGCTCTTGGGTTTGTCCACCCCAGCAGCAGCGGATGCCTCTGAGCGCTGCCATCTTGGGGTTGATGCTCTTATCCTGTGAGCGCTTCTCATTGTGGGGAACGTGGTAGATGAGTTTTAAGAGAGAGATTCTGAAATGTTGAGTGATTGCAGATACTAAAATACACTTTGGTTTTGTTGTTTAGGGCTTTCTGTTATTGCCAAATTGACCTTTAGATCAAGATGCACATAAATTGGCTGCTAATCCTTGGTGCCAGATGGAATTCTTTTCAGTTTTTAAATGACAGAAGTAATGAGTCATTACTCTGTAGTAAAAGAAACAGATTGCTTACATGCACAGGAGACGGCGTTTTGGAAATCTGTAAAAGGTCATGGAAAATCCAGTGTTTTCCTCCTCCTCCTCCCATCTAGGGCTTTTATTGTATTGAGCTGTGAATGGGTTGGACTGTTGAGATGTCCAGGTTGGGTGAGAAATTGATGAAAGCTCATTTTAATTTATTATGTGAAATTAGTGTTGAGAGAAAGCTTAATATGGAGTTGGAAGAGTGAACTGTATGTGAACTGTGATGCTGACCTAAGGCACCTGGTGCAGCTGTGAATTTCTTCTGCAGCACACGATGCTGTCTGTAGGATGAGACTGTGTGAATCGTTTTTCTTTGATACATTGCATGCATTTAGCTGTTGATTTTTTTCCCTGTATAAAGAATGCTTTCTGCTCATTAATCATTTTTATGACTGTTCTCTGCATTTTCTCAGATTTCTTAATACCTATCTGATAATTGGAGTTTGGAAGGTTAACTGTGCCTGGAACAGTGAGTTGACTTGAGAGCTGTCTTGATCTCATTTCATCACTGAATTTTCGTGGTTGACACTGTATATTGTAGGAAGATGCTGGAGCTCAGGGGTGCATGTGAATCTGACTCATCAGACTGCAAGTAAGGGAGCTGTGCTCCAAAAACTAGTCTAGAAGAAATTAGATAAAAAGTGTCGTGTCTTTTCTGGTAGGCAGAAGGTGCTGGAATCAAGGACGATTTTTCTAAGGGATTTCTTTTTAATGTCAATGTGGTGGAAGCTGAGCAATCTCGAGTGATTAATACATAATACAGCCATTTCATGTATTGGTAGTGTCATCATCTGATGATCTGGTGCAACCCTTTCTTCAAATGGGACTGTTGCCAATACTCAGGTCAGCTGTGGCTTTCTTGAGCCGACTTCTGGAAAACTCTCAAGGCCTGAGGTTTCACAGCCTCTCTGGGTACAGGTTTCAGGGCTGTACCAGCCTCCCAGTGAGACTTTTTTCAAAATATCAAATCTGAACTTCCCTAACTGCGTTTTTTTTTTCTTCCTTTATGCCTTATTTATCACTACTGAGAGGAGTTTGACGCTGTTATCTTTGTAACTACTCTTCACAGAGTTCCTTTAGATTACCCCATAGCGTTCTCCTTGCTGGAGTAACCAAGTGTATGTTCCTCTAACTTTTCTTATTGGTCGTATCCTTAGTCTCCTCAACATCTTGGTAGCCCTTTGCTGGATCATCAATTTTTCTACATATCTTTTGAGCTGGAGGGCCCACAGCTGGCCACAGCTTGCATTGCTACCTCGTCATGTCAAGCAGAGAACATTAACAACTCCCCTGCGTCTGTGTTCCTCCTTCTGTAGCCTGGCGTGAAGTTTGCTTTATTTGCGAAGAGAGTGCACTTTGCATGTTTTTGCAACTTGGCTTCCATTGTAACACCTGAGGTGGTTTTCAGTGGGATTGCCACTCAGTTCCAAGTGCACTGGTGTATGGGCATACTCTGCCGCAGGAGTACTTTTGCTCTGGTCTTCTGCTTGTCTGGACCACTGGAGTATTTTCTGTCTCAAGCTTGTGTTATGTTACACCAGCAAGTTCATAGGCTGTGGAAGATGGCCACTTTAAATTCTCTAGCATAAAAAGTTGTTCGCTGCCTGCACCAGAAAGATGTGATCAGAAGGCCTTTTGCTAAAAGAGCCTGTTTCAACGCTCCCTTCAGCTTCCTAGTTTCCTACGGAACCAATCTCTTGAAGAATACAGTGTTCCTTTTAAGTAATTTATTTTACATTGCATGTGGTTTCTGTCCGACTTTTTTCTGAATAGACTATTGAGATAGTTCTTAGATGTTTAAACTTGCTATTTTACTTTAAAAGGTAGTACATCTCCTGTGTGATATACTGGAGACGTTTCCTGCAGGAGACCTAAAATGCTTCTTAAATGGTGGCATTGAGTGCAGACAGTCCAAAGGGACTTTATCATTCCCAGGCTGAGAGTTTGTTTGCTGCTTTATCCATGGTCTGTTTAGGTTTTGTCTTCTTCCTTCTCTAGTTAATCTTAGATGCTTTTTTTTAATTTTTTTTTTTTTATTCCCTTGCTTACAGACTCTTCTCTTTGGCTGCTGCTCTTCTTGTGTCAGGTTTAAATTTTCATTTGATTTGACCTTCATTTCTAGATAATCATCTCCATCAGGTTAGTGGGCATGTACTCTATCCTTCTGCCAGTCTATTGTGCATCTATTAGAATATTGATTTGCAGAGAGTGAAGTATAAAAAATCAATATCCCATTAAGTGGAGTAGAGTGACAATGTTCTAAGGCTCGTCAAGTTCAAAGACTAAATGTAAAGGTGGGTTTTTTTCCCCATGTGGTCTCAGCTAGGCAGATAAAATAAAATGTACTTATCCTGTTAGGGTTTTGTTCACATGTGTTCATGGCTGGAAGACTCATTACAAACAACCAAATTCTAAAAAGCGTTGGTAATGCAGAAAGATACTTTGATTTATCGTAACACTTGCAGTTTATTGTTTTTTTAGTAGTAAACCAGTAGAATATAAATGCTTTACAGTGTATTTAGGCAGGATATATAGACATGAGCAATCTGATAATGCATACCAGCGTCTGCTCTTAAGTGCTCAGAGAATTGTGCAAAGACCAGGTGTGAAGACTTACTTTTTTTGTTGTTGTTGTTCAGTATCAGATGCCTACCACATACAGATGGTGAATGCAGCTCCCCTGCCAGCCCCCTTTTTCTCTGCACAGTAGTTTGCCATTTGAAGATGGGGAGTCGAAACATACATATTTTTCTGTTTCCTACTTTTGAACCATTCTCCGACCAGTCCACAGTTATTTTAAGATATGCTACCTGTACTTCAGTGTTATTCATAAAAATCTGATGACCACAGGCATGATTCCCCTCCATGCGCTGGATTGCTGTTACAGTCTTTTAAAAAAGTAATAAATACCTTAATGCTCTCTACTAATTGCTTAGCTAGGAAACTAGGTTTTGTCCATTTATAGCTCAATTTATTTATGCTTTATAGCTTGTGAAGTACATTAAAGTACTTTATGGGCTGAGAATTTGAAATGATGAGAGACTGCAGTCTTTTCAGCAAGTCTGCTGTGGCATTGTGCAGTGGAGTTTGGCTGGCATGCTGCCTGCTTTTTGCAAGGCCGAGCTCATTATCTGTGAGTCACACCTGGCCCTCACTAAGTTTGGAAGCAGGACTTCTGAGGGCCATTGCTGAGCCTGGGGCTCCTGCCTGGTGAAATGTCTCCGGCTGTGTGCTAATGAGCTGGCTAAATCTTCCATAAGTAAATGGATGGTGGAATGAAATGTCTGGTAATCATATTTGTAAATCCAAAGAAGAAGTTGACAATCAGCTTACTTAAGTATGCCTTAGCTGTGCAGAGAAGACTGACCTTGGAAAATGCTGTGTTTGAATAACAGAGTTTATCAAAATATCTCTTAAGTGCTTTGCAGAGATAGATGAACTTTGTTTCCTCTCTTGTTCAGATAAGGAAACTGACGCAGAAACACATGAAATGAGTTAACCAGTGGTTGAGCTATTGTTCTTGGTTATCACAGGGCTCTGTGTTTCATTTCTCATTGTATACTGCACTTGCAGCATCGATTGGGTAATATGAACCATAAATCTCTCTGCCAATACACAAACACTCACAAAGTCTTGACTTCCATACGAGTAAAAAACTTACATAACTTAACATTTTGTCACATCCCCAGATGTAAACAAAACAAGTACAGAACAATGGGAACAATTCAGATCTCACCATGCAAATTGCTTCCTGATTAATAGCAATGTATTTCAGTGAAAATTAGTCTCAGGATATGTTTCAGTTAAATAAAGTCACATCTGTAAAGTATTTTGGCCTGACAGCAAGTAGGTGAGCCACTTGAAAAGACTAAATGGAGCACCCATCTGCTGGCTAAAATTCTAATAATGTTTTTGCAGGGAATCTGTCCTGAATATATTATTCTACTTTTGTCAATAGAGAATGCTGTATAACAGCATTCCACTTAAATAGATCTCTGTGTAACAGTATTTCTTCCAAAGAAACTCATTGCTAAGTGAGACAGAACTGCCTCACAGACTGAAGGAATTTCTTCCCTTTGAAGTACACATCAAATTTCTTCTGTGCTCCCCATCTGCCTTGTATGAAAAAACTTCATTTGACATCAGTGACCTCTGGCAAGCCCTATATAGATAAGGAAAATGTATTTGCACACCACTGAGGTCTTTTAAGGACTACATATATAATGGACAGTTTCTAGGGTTTGAAGCCAGTGTTTCAAATTGATGTATTAGTACTACAGTGTGCCTGGCAAACTTCTGCTGCAAGATTTGGTTCGTGGTTTCACTTAGCATGCTGCTGCTTTTCAGCAGTTTGCCAGAGACAGAACTGCACATTCTAGCGCTTGCAGAAAATAAGGAAATAAAGCTGAGAGAGTATCCACGTAGGTTTGCTGGGCTGCCTTCCACCAAAACGGTTGTTGAGCAGTTCCTTTGGCCCTTGCCTATGCAGCGTGATTTAGTTTATGGGTAGTGTGGCATGGTAGCTTTTGCATTTTTATTAGGCTGTGGTGCTGATGTCTTCAGTGCCAGATGTATTTGACTGCAGTAGTCTGAGTTACTGTTTTCACACAGCAAGTGCTTTCCTGGCCGTTTAGGTGGGTATGTCATGATTCTTTATGTTTGTGACCCCTGTGTACTGTGGAATACACAGCTGAAGCCAGACAGAGGTCAAGCTTCAGTTTCCTCTTACAGCTGACAGTGACAACGGCATCTTGTCACTACGGGCTGCAGCTTGCCAGAAGCTCACTGGTGTGTGCATAGAGCAGTCATGTAGGTGGTTGTGATCGATGTGCTCATGCTGCTGCTCAAAAAGTTACTGATAGCTTTGCATAGCTGGGTTTTGAGGGGTATCTGAAGATTATTGCAGGGATACAAGTTTTCTTAGCCTTTGCATTGCGTGTTGATATGTAGAAAGCAATACTGACCTTTTGTGCTCAGAGGTGTGGCCAGTCACTACAGAGGTTCATACTGCACACTGTCAGGAAAGGTTTCCCATGCTGGCATCTTTGGGTTTCTTTTCTTTCATGAAGATGTATTCCCTACAATTAAGGGTATTCCCCAGACCCCACCTTGTTTTTCTTTGAGACACAACTTCTTTCTCATCCCTGCTTAAGATAATTAGATCATAGAAAAGGACTGTTTAACTGTTGCCTAAAATTTCCAGTGGAGAATTTCACTTGGGAGGCTGAAGGAAGGTAATGTCTTTTTTAGTCTTATGGTAAGGCTAGAGACTTACGAACAATTGCTGTGTGCTATAACTGCATCCTCCATCTTCCTCAACATTTACTAGAGAAGGGAAAGCATCTGACTTAAGGGTAGAGAAGCAGAGGTTAACATACTTTAGGATGACCCTGAAAAACAGTCAGGTATGTATTCCAAAATACTGTTTTCCTGGGATATGTGGCTAGGGAAGCCTTCTGTTCCTCCTGAAGATAGGCATGTACTTTTTGGATTTTCAGTTATGAATACAAAATCACAGTAATTTTTTATTTTCTTCCATTTACATAACTTTAAGGTGTATTTAATAAATAATGAGAATTGCAGAACATATTTAATGAAATTTTGTGAAAGTTTTGGTGAAGTCTTAGGACTTTATTTGGAAACTACTTCTGTGGGACTCTGGGAGTCCTATTTTCATGCTATTGTACTAAACCTGTGATTGCATTTTTTTCTTGGCTTAACCTTTTATTAAAGGTCATAAAATTGTTATCTATCAGTATGTTGTATATTATCACAGATGTGGTACTTCATTTAAGCAGAGCGAAGTATAACTTTGAGTATTCTATAGAGTTGCTTTTATTTAAAAGTCAGGTTCTTTAAAATGCGGTTGGACTTCGTGCTATATGTAATTTCACATGTATTTTGTGAAATATTTAATGTATAAGTTTTGAAAATTCTTGTTGAAATTGCACTTTGGTAGTTGAGCTCTTGTGCTTATTTTTTGTTAATCCTATAATTAAAGTGAAAATAATTAACTCGGTATGAAAAAATAGCTCTTCTAGGAGTTTTCAAACTGCGGTTTGTTTTTTTAATTTACCCTTCTCCTTTGGCAGTCATTTGGGAGATTGTGTCCTCAAGGATTGATTTGGCTTAGGTATTTCACTGTATTTCTCTTAAGCTGAGAAAAATAATGTAGTTTCCATGGGATCAGGTATTGTTTTCCACTCCAGTTTAACATAGAAATTGCTCTTTACTTAAGTGAGGGTGCCTGGAAGAGCATGTTCCCACTGTGCCATGGTTCCCTGGTACAATGAGCCCCATTGGATAATGGGCATTTGTTGTGGACTGAAAGCCAAGAGCTTGGTGTTCCTTAACTTTTCCCAGCCATGGGCTGGAATGTGAGAGTGGTGCTGCTGGACATAACAGAAATTGCATTATTTAGGGTAGAAGCACATACCAAGTCTGTACTTCCGTATTCTGGTGGGTACCTCTGTGTATAAATACATCCTTGGTGTGTGTATATATACATTTAATAGAGTGTTTTCATCTTTGCTTAAATTTCTAACTTAATTTGTTCCAAAGGACTGTACTGTTTGAAGTCGTCTGCTCAGAGTTAAGAATCTAGATGCTTCTGTTTTTTTCCAGGTCTACTTCAAGGTCTACTTCTGTTGAATAAAGATCCCAGATGATGAATGAGATTGTACGCTTGCTTTCCCTTCTCCCTTCCCTCAGAAACCCTGTTGCTTCTGAAAAACTTTGTGACTTTGCCTCATCTCTATACTACATAAAACATGGTGTAATGAAAATTTCTTATGATCAAGTCTTTTTTTTATTTTATTGCTTCCTTTTTAAAATAAGTAGTTCAGGTTCTTGCTCTTGATTTCTCATTGCTAGTGTGATCTAGTGTGTGTAAATATTCTTGGAGTGGTTCTTTTCAGTGGCTTACTGTCAATTTTGTTGTGTGTTGTACTGATTCAAGGTGTCTTCAGGCACAGGTGCTGTGCATCAGCCATATTTCCAGGCAGCATGAGCCCAAAATCAATGTATGTGTAGAGAGAAATGTACAGTTTCGTCTTGGCAAACACTGTGGTGGTCTTCCAAGCCGTAAAAGTTGAGCACGCAAAGGCTGTTGCGCTGTATGTGGAATGAACTCAGTGTGCTCTGAGACTGTAGCGTTAATCAGGTTTCAACTTGCTGGTTAATATCTCCCAAGAATTGTTGTAATTTTAAGTCATCTAAAAATGCACGTAAGCTAAGGGTGATGGAAAACTGTACTGCTCTGTGAATAAAATAGAAGGTTGAGTCGGGAATAATAATTTTTATCTTCAGTGAATGTTGGGTCAGGCATGATGGATTGTGGAACAAGTCCTTCCAGTTCTTGTCACGCATAGCATCTTGGTCTGCAGCCTTTCCTTTATAATAATGATTTGACAGTAATAAAAATGGGTTTGGGGTTTTTTTGTATGGTGGGGTTTTTTTTCTTCCCAAGCAGTATTTGCTTAAGATATTATAAAGTTTTCAACCTGATGATCTTGTATTACTTATCCTTTCAGAAAGAGTGTATTTTGCATTTGTGTTGTTGAGAAAGATGTGTCTCGAGAATAAAAATGTCCCTTATCTTATCTTGCTGCTCCATAACTATACTTTGGTTTAAATGAAATCTGTAATTTTTCCTTGCTGGTATGACAACAGAAAACATAAAGGTGAAATTAGAATAAGAATACAGATGAATGTTAACTGTATGTGCTGTAGCAGTTAAATAAATCACTTGATGATTATACAATAATAATTCAGTATGGCATGCAGTCAAACAGAATGCTTTTAAGAGGGGAGGAGCAGTATAAAGAAAGAATTATGTGCGTTTAATGTAGCATTTCACTGTGGTAGTAAATCAATTTCCCTCATCAAATTATGTGAACAAATTTATGAGTATGCGTGTATCTAGGGCAATTAATAAGCCATCTTATATAGGACTAAGATGCGTAGTTTTGCACTGTAACCTTTAAATACAATTTATCTCAAAGGCACGATGCTTAAAACTTTCTAAATGTTCCTTCGAAAAGAAAATTTAGGAAGAAACAAAGAGAAATAATGCCTTTCTAAAAAAAAGTTAGTTTACGTGACATTCTAGTTGCTTAGAATTTAAGTACCTTTCAAAGCTATTAATTTTGATGTAATCACTCAATTTTTATCATAATGTTCTCTGCAACGCTATTTCTGCATGTTTTATGAAATAAAAATTTTCAAGTACCTCTCAGTCTTTCTGAATGCTTTACAGTCAATTGCAATCCAACTAATTGGGAGCCATGAGAAATGCTCTAATTCTGTACCCTTAAGCACGTGCAGGTCTCGTGTAAGCGACAGTGCTGTGTGTGCAAAATCCAGGTGATAGGAGGCATGACCTTCTGCATGCCCAGGGAGTGAATCAGCAAATGTGACCTCTGTTCATACCTTGGCCACCAGTTTTTCCTCAGAAGCCCTTGTAGCCTCTGTAAGTTCTTCAGACCTGGGACCATGCATGTGCACTGTGGAGTGATGCTCTTGAACGATGCCTACAGGTTATAAAACAGGAAAAAAAGGAATAAAAAAGGAAGAGTTGGAACTGAGCTGTACCTGAGCAAGTAAAAATTCATGTTCTGTACAGAACTTTAAAGATAGGAAGAATCTGTTTAGATGTCATCTCGCTCTTGGTGGTTATGTTTGTAATACTGCTTTCCCCTTAACGATCTTCCCTGAAACAAGTACCTGGATTGATAGAGGGTTCAGAAATTGCCTAGTGAGGGTCTAGCTAGAGAAACAATTTTGCATGAAAATTTTTTGGGATATACAGAGGCAAATAATTGCTCTCTTTCTGGCAAGAAGCTGAAATCGCCACCGTCACCATTAGCTATCCTCTGTGGCAAGTTGCTTGCTCTTTCCTACTTCTGGGGAGTAGGGACAGCAGCTACCAGTATGGAGGAGGAGGAACAGGGATTGTTTGATAAGGTCAGCGATGTTGGTCTTAACCATGTGCAGTGCTCTGTGAAAAAGGGATGTTTTTGAATATGTTTCTAAGTCATCTCCAGCCTGCTGTCATTGTTGTTTGTTGTAACACTGACTACTTTGATGTGTTCATCCATATGAAATGAGCAGACTACAATGGGATTGTGTGCTATAGAAGTCACATATATACCGACAGCACCGTTGGCAGTGAAGGTGTGGAAAGCAGCTTCCCTAGGCTTTGCTGCCACCCCGCAGGGTAATGCCACTCAGGGTGTTGAAGCAGCCCCATGCAGTCCTTCCATTCTGCGAGGATTACTTTTGGCAGAGGGCAGCAGTTTGCATAATCCAACAGTTGGTATGGGGGAAAAAAAATATGTGGTTACCTGCTTTGGCTGGCAACCAGCAGAACTTATTTTGTGTTTTCTTCAAAGAAGGAAATAGCCCTCAGGAGCTGAACAGCTAGATGAGCCGATGCAGCAGTGCATCAATAATGGCAAACCTTTCTTTCCTGTGCACCAGGCTATCCGTGGCCTCTTCTCTGTCAGGGGCTGCTTCCTCAGGGATGTGATGGAGCTTTCCGAACTAATTAGCTTGTCAAGCTCAGTGAAGAGAAAGAGTAGCCAGCCGCCTTGTCTCAAGAAAGTCCTCGGCTTAGCTGTGCTGTGTGGTCACAGAGTTTTTGTTATCTATCTTCAGTACTAACTAGCTTGAATCTCTTCCCTGGAGAGAGCTTTACTGGCGTTAGTCAGTGTTTGAAGAAACTCTTTAGGTTATGTTAAAAGCACGAATAGCTCTTTGCATGCTTCGGGGCTCTGGCGTTTCCTGGATTAAGAGCTCCCCATGGGTGTTCTTCAGCTCTATTAAGGATCTTGTGGCAGGTATTTCCAGACAAACAAATCAAATCTAAAACTACAGTTGTGAAGATCCCAGTGTTACGCTGGGGAATCTCCATGTAGGAAGCTAACTTTTTAGGAATTTGTCACCGAACATCATTAATCCTGTCTTTGACACTAACCTCTGTGACGCATATCCTTGGCATACAGCCCACATCACAAACTACTGAGTAGGCAAAGGTGAAGGAGTGAACACTGTTCCTGTCTGAAAAACAGTTGAACTGCTGTGGAAATAGTCTACTCAGATTTTAGGTTAGCATTAATTGGCTTTAATGCCATTTGGCTCTTTTGTTTTAAAGAGTTTTGAGAAACAACGAGAAAGTTACAGACTTAAGCTATGTCATGAATGACACAGGAGTTAGCATCTTCCTCAGAAGTATTAGTTAACTGGCAACATCTACAAACTAGTAGCTGACAGGTATACCTGGGGTAGTGCATTTAACAGTATTTCCCAAATAAGACATCATGTTTTCAGTCACGGCTTGTCTTTCCACCTTTCCTCCCAACTTAAAGAAGTGCTTTGTGATGTATGGTTATTTCCCTATTACTGTATGGCTGAGAATGCATCATCACATTCCTTCTTCGCAGAAGTCAAGGAAGAGGTAGAAGACCTGTACTTAACAAAGCTGCTGGTGAGCCGCTTGCCTTCTTGGAGGGCAAACCACAAACTAACTTGAACAAAGTGGATTTAAGAGCTGTGATTGGTGTGAACATATTTTTTTAATCTTAGAAAGGAAGAAAATTAATCAGCTGCAGCTAGTATTCCCGGTGCCATGGCCCCTAAGCATAGGCAATTTTGATAGAGATCAGGATGTTTCTAGAATCAGTTTAAGATGGTTTAAAAAATCCCAGCTCAGACAAACTAAACCAGAGAAACTTTCATCTGTATTATATTATATTTCATCATATTTTATGACCCTCTTTAGGGGAAGGGGAAGCGAAGACTGACTGTCCGGTCCCAACCTTTATGTAGACCACCTAGCATATAGTAAGGCCTTCAGTTCCTCTACTTGTTACCAGAGTGAAAATACTGGTATAGCTATTGTAATACAGATTAGCAAAATAATTATTTGTACCAACCTTCTTACTGATTATTCTTACGTTCTTGCTGGTAATTTTGGCATGCCTAATAAGGTGATAAGTACTCAAGGGAAGGCTGAAGTTCGTTCTTGGCCAGGCAACTGTGTGGTATTGCTGTTGTGGACTAGTCAGCCCTGATGACATTCTGTGAAATGTGGAAAAAGTGAAAAGCAATCTCGCTTTCAAAGGATTGTTGGTGACCTTTAAATTAGGGCTGGGAGTCTCATCATGAACTGCAACTGCAGGATACATGACTTGCTTCCCTTTCCTTCTGAACTGAAAGGTTGTTTTCACTGAAATTACCACTTATTACAGAAAGGTCAAGTTCGTATAACTGCATCTCAGTAAGTAGACAGTGACCTTGTTTATCATAGCAGTGTTTCCAACTTCATAATTCTGCGTTTGCCTGTTTTGGTTTTTTTTTAAGGATCATGCTTTGTCATTCTTTCATAACATGTTGCAAATAGACACATTTGATGGGCTAGACTTTCAACTGCTGCAAACATTTTCTGTTCGCTCAAATAGAATAATGGTAAATTACACTGGTGCAAAGTTTGGTGCTTTGTAGGAGTTGTTATTCAACTACTCAGACACTTGTTTCCCTAGAAAACAGTGCTTGAAGACTGTGTTTAATGGGTGTTACTCTGGATGTGCTATTGGGCCTGTCAAGACTTTCTACATCATGCATTGCAGAGTAACTTAAGTCTGCATTGTACATTTTAGTTGATGACTTGTACGTAGTTATAGAAATTATGGATAACATTTGTAAGAGCCCTCCCTCTAAGTGCCACTGGATTTCAGTATGACTAAATTCTGAGATTGCTTAGGGACTTGCTCTCTTGCTCTTAGACTAGATTTTACAGCTCTGAGTTAGATACGTAAAGAACCTCTTTTCCCAAGGCTTGATAAAGGTGTTTAGAAACCCAACTCAGCGCTACACAGAAGGTTCCCCTTCTACAGGGGTGTCACTGCCTTTGGGAAGGATCTCTTTCTTGCAAAACCGGAGCAGAAGTTGCTCTTCTTCCCAGTTTAAGCGGGTGGCTGTGTGTCCATATTATCCCTCTGTAATATATCTGTTAAAAGTTACTGATGTTGAGGGAGATTTGCATTTCAATCCGTGTTTAGTGTATACCAAAAGATTTCAGCCACTGGAACGTTACGGACCGTGTACGTGTAGAGGAGGAAGGGATCTGCAGCAGGGGGTGAGACATCTTGGGTACCAGACCAGCCTACCACAGGTGTGGAAACCAGAGTTAGGAACATGTGGATGTTAGGATGGACAGTGTTTCTGCATGTGTCTTCATGCGTAATACTGAATTGTTTCTTTAACTGGTAGCTGTCAAAAGTTAAATCTTGATGATGTTTTCTGGAGCTGTTACTTGCAGTATTTTGGTGATCTCTTAGACCTCATATTACGAGGAGTGTAAACATTGTAAGTCAGAAACTCTTAGTAGCTACTTTCTCCTGCCTCTGCGTTTCCAGTATAAACAAGTGGCATTAGGCTGTACTCCTGTCTTTCTTTGCTGTATATTTTAAATTATGTTATTTATGATTTTACATACTTGAAAGGACCAAGAACTTTGAGCCGTGTTTTTGCCCACAACTTTGCTGGCGTTTTGATACTGTTTTAATGAAGTGGATAAAATTCTCATCTCAGGACAGTGGTAATGTGCTAAGCATGTAAGATGGCTATAAAAATTACTCTTTTGTGGAAGAATGAACAAAAAAGGAATTTTAGACCATATTTAAACTCTTAACAGTTGGGTTTTTTTTAGGCGTGTCGAACACGAAGTACCCATCTTGAGAGTCAGGGAAATAGACTGGATGCAAACTAGACCCTTCACCTAGAGCTTCAATCTGCTTTTATTTGGCTAGTAAGAGTGTCCTGGTTTAAGCCCGGCCAGGAACTAGGCTGAAACAAAGAGAAACATGTCTATATATATTTTTTTTTTTTTGGTATATTCTAAAGTCTTTTTAATGTGAATTTATTCCTGTACTTGTATAGAATTTAAATTGTTACCTAAATGTCTGCCAAGAGATGGCAGTGTAATGTTGCTCAATGTGCTGGATGAGACTAGGAAAATCTAGTGGCTATGACAATGCAGAACCTTCTTCCCTGACGTTTTTGGTGGCCTCTCCTAGAACAGACGGACGTATTTATCAGCTTACTTCCTACGTGCTGTGGGTTGAGAAAATAAGCACCTACATGCAGTGCTCTGTTCATCTCTGGAAAGTTACACTTCCATCCTGCACGCGGAGTAGATTTCTAAGCTGTGCCTTGGTTTCTCAGTCTCTCCAAGAGAAATCCAAAGGCAGCTCTTAGGCTGGCATCACTTCCAGCTTGTGTACAGCTGATGTAGATCCACTGATCGTAGAGGTGCAACACTGATTTCTGTTAGCTATAGAATATTAAAAAAAAAAAATAATACTGAACCCCCAAATAGGAATCACCTTCTATTTCTACTGGGTGCTGTATATACACCAGTGAGGCAAGGCTTGTAGAAAGAGGTAATCTCTCTCATTTGTCAGAGTTACAAGAACAGACAGGCTTTCTGGTTTGAAAGCACTTCTTCAAATCCCTGTTGTACATTCAGATGTTCTAGGCACACCAGAACACAGAGCTGTTAATACCAAAGAACTTCTTTTTTTTGTCTTCCCAATACCAAAGTGTTTCTTCAAAAAGGTGGGCGGGAGATCAGAGGGATAGCTGCAGAGTGCTCCATTTCACTGTTAATACCAAATGGATTTGAGATGATGTCTGAAAGAGGCTCTTTGTTCTGTTTTGGTGGGTTGTGCCTGCATTTGACAGATGCATGTGAAGTCTGTAATAGTTTGTCAGTGCTTGTACCTTCCTATACCTCTAAGTGCAATTTAGTTTCTGACATCAGTCAGAGGCAGTCTGTAGATTATAATTGTTTGGATGCTGGTGTTGATAGAGTTCTGATTTAGAAGAGAAGCCCCTGAGGAGTGAGTGGAGCCTTGGTGTTCATCTTCAGAATAAATACCATCACCTTACCTGAGCTAACACTCCGTCAAACATCGTACTGTAATCCTGTTGCATCTGTTCCCTTGCCATTGCATGTGAAAGGCTTGAATTCAATCTGGAAATCTGTTCTTTGAGAGTGTCCCCTTTAAAACCAGTATTTGTAGAGAGTACTCATCAGTTGATACTGTTCACTGCTAAAATCTGAGGCTACTTCCATGACACTAGCACTGGTCTGTTAAGTAACCATAACTAAGCACTGTGTTCTTTCTTGTCTCTTTAAAAATATATTTGGGTACCTCTGAAGAAAGATAGTAATAGGCTTAAAAAAAACCCAACCAACCAACCAACCAACAACAAACACCTTTATTTTACCAACTCCACTTGGCAGCAGCCTTCCTTAGCTTTTCTGCTTAAGGATACCATTCTAACCCCAAACAGTCTCGTGCATTTTGCTGTCTTGCCAATGCGTCTGTAACAGTTTAAACATATAAGTAACCCTCCTTCTGTCCTACTTGGGTTGTGGATGATGAATTCTGTCATCGGGTCAGTGAGTTTCAGGTGTCACCTTGCTCAGCAGAGAGCCCTAGCCTGAGCAGCAGTAGAGTTTGTGTTGGGGGACACCAGCAGCTCCAGGAACCTCTCATCCACCAGGATACAGCCAGGCACCCACATGTGTGTCTTAAGTGCTTCTCCTTGAATTCTGCTCATTTCTCCCCAGCTACTGTTAGTAACAGCTTTGCTGGATGTAGCTTGTATCTGGCTAGCTGCTTTTGAGTAACAAGGGAAGTGCAGTGACTGGCAAAAGATAGAAAAATTGTATAAAACAAAGATTAGGAAAGTTTCTTGGATATTTAAGTAAGCGATCTGTGACCAGTACCTGCTTGATGCAGAAATTTACAGGCATCAGTTTCTACAGGTATGTTGAGCAGACAGAGCTTCAAAAACAAACAAAAAAGCCCACTAAAAAACCCCTTTCTTGTGAATGATTTTGGCCCACTCTGCAGTCCAGCTCCTCCAGGCTTTCTGTATGAAGTAGAAGGTCGGGATCTGGCCATTACCTTTCAGGGCCACCCCCATGCCCACACCCCAGCTACCTGCCAGTGGAAGCGCACAGTAGTTGCTGGAAGCTGCTGCTGCAGCGGTCACAGTGATCCTGCTTTGGCAGAGGTGACACAGGAGAGACCGAGGGGATGAATGTGTGAGGCAGAGTGCAACTCTGTTCATTTACTTGTCTGAAGACTCATGGTCCTCAAAGGTGCAGATGGCACTGATGTAAACCAGAGCAGTCTCCAGATGCTCCAGCATGCAGTGGGGTCTGGAAAGCGATGGAGTCAAAAACCTGCATTCTGTCTCGGGTGATTAAAGTCTTCCTCAGGAGCTTTCTGCTGTTCCACATGAATGATCTGAGTGTCACCAGTAATGGCACAGGGCAGAAAAATCTGGTAATGAGCTTGATTTCTTTCCTTTCCAGATATCAGTGTATCTGAACCTATGATACTGGCTCACCTTGTGTGAGAAGCTGGTCTTCACCTGACCCACTTGTGCCTGTAATTTGTAATGTGGAGGCTCTTTTCCAGGCTTCTAAGACTGACAATAATGAACCCAAGACTGTAGCAAAATATTCTGGTGCCTGTGGTGAGGTGTCAGGTTGGTTTCATTCCTTCTGAGCTTGGAGAAGGGCTGTGTTTGGAGTAGGTTTACATGGAGAATTTGCCGCATTTGGCTGCATGTGGGAGATGATGTTAAATGTCATGTTCCTGATTTCATCAGCCTGCTTCCCCAGGTAGGGTCCTACTTTAGTCTAACTCTCTAATGTTTCTAAAATACATAGTTCTGTAGTTCGGAATATGGAAGGTAAATAAAAAGCGTTCTGTCTGGTGAGTTTCTTTTTAACTAAAGCATTTTTAAGCCACTGTTTAGATTATATTTTTGAGGGCAGGAGGGGAAGAGAACCTGAGTACCATTTGAGGTGGGCACTGCTGAACACTACTGCTTTCTGTGGGCAGAAACAATGAGCTTTTTACTGAATTATTCCCCCCTATACATTTACTGGACTTTAACTTTAAAGTCCAAAATTGTTTTAATTGTCAGTTGAAGAGGCTCCCTCCCTTCATAGGATGTTACTTATTTAATCAATAGCACTTTGTCAGGACAGTTTCCTAATATGCAGTCCAAATTTTCTGTTTCTTAATACAATTCAATACTGCTAGCTAATGTCTCCCTTACTCTAATAAATATTTTATACTCTTATTCCAATTTAATAGCTTTTTATAATTGGTACTTCTGAGTGGATGTGAAGTTTCTTACTTGGTGCACATGTTGTCTATTTTTTTCAATTACCCTTGAATTTCACTGGTCTAAAAGCTTTAATAAATAGTCATTCTAAAGACATTCTTCACTTGAAGAAGATGGAGTAACCTTTGTAATGAGTGAACAATATTTATAACCATTTGAAAAATAAAGCTAAACTGAGCTGTCGTTCATGGTGCTGGCATTGGTGTTACTGTTACAAAGCCATGACTGCAGTTGTGATCTCAGTAGTTACGTGTCTGGGTTCAGCTATATTGCAGATGGCTGGCAGGGAGACCAAAAGTTGGTTTCTGGCCAACAAGATATAAAAGTGGGAAGCTAAACTCTGAACAAAAGTCTAGAGAGGACTGGACCTTGATGTATGTCAGCAGAGGGCAGTGGACCTTCAATGTGCTGTGAGCTTTTTTTTTTTTTTTTTTTTTAACCACATCAGGAGATCTTGGAGAACTTTAGGAAAGCGCTGAGTGAAGAAGGACTGGAGAAGTGAGGTCCAGAGGACAAATGACTCATCAAAGATAGCCTAGCAGGTTGCGGCATGGGACTCGGGTCTTCTGAGTCCATCCGAGTCTTCTGGCCAAACTGCCACAGTTAAAGCAGAGCAATCAAGCCTGCTGCTGCCATGGTTCTCCTTTCCCTGGGGCTCCAGCAATGCTATTTTTTTCCCTGTGTGTTCTAGCCAAACACCAGTGAAGGCAGTGGGACTCCTTCCACTGACATCGGCAGGCTTTTTGTTAGCTCTGGTTTTGCAGAGGAGGGAACATAATCTTCAGCATTAAGCATCTTTGTCATTGTTGCGGTGTTCAGGGGTTTTTAGATCAAATATTGACTAAATTCTTGCTTCTTGGAAATGGTGGACCATGTTTTGTGCCAAAAAGCACGCTGAGGCTGTTGTGTGTTACCACATGGAAACTTGTGTACAGTGGCCAGGCTCTGTGTTCCCACTTAGTCAAAATAAACTGTTGCTTTGCTTTCAGAATCATCCCTACTCAGGATTATCTACACATATGCTAGTACTGCACCATTTGAATGATTTGAGTGTGCGGGGTAGAATGGTGAAAGCCTTTTGTTGATAATGTCTCTACAATATTAGCTGAAATGTTTTGGATTATTTAGTAGCTGACTAGATTTTGTATGCTTACCTGAACAACCCATTAGTTTGCTCTTGAGTTTCTAGTTGATAGGTTCACAAACGTGTGGTCATGGAATGCTAATGAATAAAATATTATTGTTGTTGTTGTTATTATTATTATTATTATTCCAAATTTGTTTTCATAGCAGAATGTTGAGAAACTTTTAAGACTAAGGGGGGAAAAGTAATTCCTATTGATAAGAAAACGGAATGTAATTACCAAGGCTTTTTGCTGTCTGTCAGCATTGTACATAATTTTTATTTTTATTTTTTTTTCCCCCAGCCTCTCTGGCCATTCTGAAAAGCACTTTGTATTTTATCCCCTTCCATATATTCTCATAGAGTGCACGGTTCTGTACCTTGGTTAAATTTTACTCTACAAACTGATTTGTTTATGTTACTGGGATTATCTTTGTGTCTTTGCTGTGCTTCCTTGTTTAAAGGGCTTCCCACATGAGTATATTCATCCATGTCTTTATTTTCCATACACGCTCAGAATATTTTTGGGGTTCTTAGGGATCCATCCTTCTCACTTCAGAACTTTTTACTGCAGACGCAGTTAAGGGGTAAAAAAAAAATATATCACTTGACCTAGTTATGGAAATAAAGACTGCAAAATGTACACTAGTGGAGATTCTCCTTGCTGGAACTGTGCATTTTTATTCCTGATTGGCTTTGTCTTTCCATCTGTTCATCTCATCTGTAGCTCTTCCACTGTCTCTCACTGAAGTCTGCTCAGAAGCTGGTAATTACTGGTACATTTTATTGTGTGCCAGACTGTTTTGGGGACTGGCTGCTGACTTGTTTCT
Organism: Elanus axillaris; assembly: GCA_026212715.1. Lineage (NCBI taxonomy): Eukaryota > Metazoa > Chordata > Aves > Accipitriformes > Accipitridae > Elanus > Elanus axillaris. Next base: position 22,437,202 of record JANZLQ010000037.1, on the reverse strand, counting down.
ACTGTACTGATCTGCTTTTGTTCCCCTGACTCAGATCTGCTTCTCTCTGTTTCCCTCCATTTCTCTGACTTAGACACTTTCCATCCAGTGAAAAGACTCTGACAAGATTTTTATAGAAAGAAAGAAAACCAGAATCCTTTTTTTTTTTTTTTTTTCCATAGGATCTACTTCTTCATGTGGCCTTTTATCTGAGTTTGCTCTTGTATTCTACCTTCACTATGTCATTTCAAAACTTTGTGTTTCCTGTTGTTCTGTCGCATAATCTTAGTGTGATTGAGGTTGTTTCCTGTTACGGTTGAAATACCTTTTCTTTCATCACTGAATAATTAGTTGAGCAGTCTTTTGAGCTGTGTACTTTAAATATTCCACTGCCTCCTGCCCTGGCCAAGGTGTGTGGGTGTGTGTGTGTGTGTGTCCCGCTTTATTGTGGGAGTCAGCTTGATTGAATTTCATGCTGGTGTAAATGCAGAGCAGCTATACTGGTGTAAATGCAGAGCAGCTATACTGGTTTCTGTCGGGTTGTGCTGAATTACCTGCTACAACAGAGATCCGAATCTGACTGCTGGCTTGCTTTTACTAAATGCATCGCAAGTGTTAAAAATAGAAAACTGATGGTATTAATTAGAGGCAGCTGTCCTTCAGTTTTGTTCCCACAGCGCTTTGTAATTTTAGTTTTTGAATGAAGGTGCCTGTGTCCCAGACTTGGCCTGTCTTGAGGAGGTGTTTTCAAAGTGACTCCAGGATATAAACAAATATACAAGCCTGTGATCAGGAAATGCACTTGACCTTGTTTCTGGTGGCTTGAATTTTAAGTCCAGTCACCTGAGAAGGATGTACACTGTATTAAAGGAATTTGACTAAGTAGTTCATGTGCAAGATTGAGTTTTGTTTTGTTTTTTTTTTCTTTTTTTTTAAAAGGAAGACCTGGAAAAGAGCTTCAAACTTCATACTATGGTAATGTTTCCCTCCCTCTTCTCATGTGCCCCCTTTCCATTGTTTTCCCGGTGGCTTTGGAAACGTTAATTAAATTCTAAATAAATTTTTATATCACACTTGGCACACAGTACTATTGACAATATAAACAAAGCAGACAAATTGTTTAATGCCTGAGAAAGAGATAACAAAAAGGGGAAATAAAACCCTGGCTTGCTTACAGTGGCTGCCTTGAGGACTTACTTTTGCATTTCTAACATCATATATAGCAAAACCCAGCAGTTTCATATTGTTTCACTCCTAATATCCCTAGCTATTAGTCACAAATTAAACTCAACTACCCCGCATTTCCTAACGTTGCCAGTCCCTGGCATCCCCGGTGTGCTGGGAGGTCAGGCTGACTTGCAGTTCCTGGCTCCTTTGCTCGGCTCCGTTGCTGCTCGCTGGACTGCAGGGTGCACAGCCTGCAGAGATCTCTTGTCGTGGAAGACAGCAGAGGAGTGGAGCAGGGCCAGATCTTACGAGTCTTTGCCCATTTGCACATTGCTTCATGTTTCCTGCCCGTAAATGTTCTTGGCCTTATAGAGCCACTTCTCGGGGTACTCGCTGACAAGGGAGATTCTGCCTTGGTATTTGTTTTTGCAGGAAGTCTATTTTCTGGGAACTATAATACAGTAAAATACAGTTCTTCCTAAGGTAGTAGCTGGTAGAATTTAATGGACTCTGGTTTTGGGGAGGCCAGGATATATGAGCAATGGCCCTTTTTGGCCTTAAGCTGTAAATTGAATCTCTGGATACCTAATTTATTCCAGCTAAATTTGCAGAAGAGGCATATGATTGTGTTTGCCTTTATTCCTGGGGTCACAGATTGAGACTCCTCAGGGGAAACAGTAGAACCTGTCCCTTGGCAATCAGGTTGTTGTATCAGCTTTTGCTGTGTTCAGAATGTCTGCATGTATTTTGTACACAAGGGTGAAAAGAGCCATATTTCATAAAATATATATGCTTCCTATTTTTGTGTCAGGCGCTAAAGACTCCTTAGAAATGAGAAAATAGTTGTTACACCAGTTTAAAAGGTTGTGATTTGCCTCTATAAAACCAGTTAGAAATGGATCTTGGGTGATACAAATATTCCTACCTTTACAGAGATCAAGAGAATTGTGACAGTGGACACCAGCTGAGAATCTGCTGTTAAGGGATGTCAGGTTGGTGGTTATCTAATTACAGAAATGAAAATATTTTCACATGAACTTAGATAAGCTTCTATATAAATGATGTAGTGTGACATACTGGCTTTGTTTCACTTAATTTTGAGTGAAATAATAAAGTAGTTTAGAAGGTATTATGGTAACATAGAAAGTATTATGGTATTTAGTGGACTGAAGGTATGATTTTAAATGTTGGGATTGTGTTAGAATCTCTTTTTTTGTTTGGTTGGTTTTTTGGTTTGCTTTGTTCTAATGTTATCATTGTCATTATGCACTGTGCCACTGCCATTTCCAAATATCTTTTCAGAAAAGTAACTGAACTAAAAAATCTGACATAGTTTCTGAGGTTCACAGATTAGTGTTTCAATACATGCTTCTGGTACACATTGATTTGATTTCGTCAGCTTGAGGAAATATGATGAGCTGGGCCATCCTTTTTCCCTACCTCCACATATTGCCTATGTCGTTAGTTACTCAGTTGAGATTTTATAGACTAGTGCTCAGTAGTATAATGTGCAAAGTACTTTTAAGCATTTAAACAAAATAGGAATTGAATTACTTGGACACTGGGCTTTAAAAAAGCAATTGCTCTGTTTATGAGGTATCTAGTCTTCCATGAAGACATCCTGAATTTCTGCTTACTCTGCACGTTTAGTAGAGTAACATGTTTTTAAGCATATTATTTTTGAAATATGTCAACTTCCATTGGTATAGTAGAACGCAATGATATTTCCTATGACACAATCTGCAGACTGAAATTCCTTTAGTAAACATGGCTGTAATGGTGAAGGAGCAGTTGTAGTTTAGGATTTTTATTAATTCTTATAACAAGGGATACTTTTGTATATGGAAGAATTTTTCTATGGTGTCAGTGGTTATTGGGTGAGATGTATATGTATCAGTACTGAATACTGTAGACTCCTGTACTTTCTAAGAAAGAGCTCATTTTTCTACAACTGTATCGAAGTTCAGCTTGCTCAGGCTACTTGGGGTGTTTCGTGTAACCTTCAGTCCAATCAGATCTATCATTCTTTTTCAGCAGACAAACTGAGATACATCTTACCAAGAAATTTAAAAACTACTTTAAATGGTAGGGCACTTGTAATCTCTAATAGGCCATTGCATCTCTGAGGTGAAGGTAGTTTTAGTGCAATGCTGTTGTAATTCCAAACTACAGGAGGCCACGCAACCATGAGGAAGGCTGGAAAGTGGTACCAGTGTTTAGTTCCTCCTTCAGCAGAAGCTCCCATCTAACTTCCCCTCGTCATTCAGGGGTTTTGTGTGGGATGTGCTGTTAGCTGCAGTATCCTGAAGCAAACACCCATGTCTGTTAAGCTGGGACTGGTGAAGGTGACTTAAATGGAGTAAAATGGTGAGGTCTGCAGGTGAGTGGTAGAATATTTTACTCTCCTTTTACTTTGGGAGGGGAGATGACCTCTGTCTTTGCTGTTCCTCCAGACCATGCGTAGTGTTGCTTTGAAGCCCGTGATACAGTCCTTCCTGTGATATTTTGCCTCCCTTATGCCTTTAAAAGTAAGAGGGAAAAACAGCAGCTGGAAACCTGCTGAGCAGAACATTCTCTAAACTGCCATTCCAGTGGCTATAAAGGAAAAAAAGACCCTAAGGTTACCTACTGTTGTTTGCTTCCTGCTCATACAACTTATTGAAGCTGTCAGTTGTATTGCGTGGTGTTTGCATAGCAGTAACAGCAACATCCAATGCTTTTCATGGAAAAGCAGAGTAAGAGCAAGAGTGAGTATTTACCAGTACAGTCAGGTCTTTCAAAATGTGACCTAGGCTGTTTGTAAAAATTCTAATGGGCTTCAATCCTAAAGATGTTTCCTGACAAGTTGTACAAATATATTCTAGGGTAGGTACTTGCATAGGTGTAAGTTACTGAAATGACTGAAAAGAAAACTGTTAAAAGCAAACTTCAAAGTTTGAGGGATACTTTAAAAAGAAACCTAGACTTGAGGGGAAAAAAATATAACCGTAGCGTTGACTTTCTTTGTGATAAAGTCTCTGAGATTTTTCTCAAATAATTAGCAGGATATAAATATATCAGTTCAAAGAAATGTGCAAATCTCTTCTGACAAACATTATTATCTGGAGGCATTCTTTTTATCTGCAGGCATTGTTTCTTGTGCATCCATGGTTACTTACTCTCCCAGAAGGGTAAAAAAAAAAGAGTATCTGTTACTAGGTGTCATGTTTTACTTCTGGCTAAAACCATGCTATGGGTGAAATAGTTTTTCTGCATAATCTATCCTGGGAAATGGTCAATAACTAAATTGGAGTAAAAGTTAATTACCAACCGGTTGGTAATACCATTAAAAGCATGCCCAGAGGTAAGAAGAGGCACACAAGGTAAGAAGGAGGTAAGAAGAGAACACTTTTCAGTAGGATTGTGCGTGTGAAAGGGAAGACAGTAGTTTATGTATGTAAAATAAGAGAAGGCAAAAGATTGTAAGTCTGTGATTAAATCCGATATGCTGAAGCCTTATTTGGTTCAGATAAGCTGTTGTTTACAAAAATTGAGAGGCAACGATGTCCTCCTGCATGATGGTGCTCTGGGTATATTTCCTTCTGAGATTTCTTCACATGCATACCTCATCAAAGAGAACCCATGAAATAAGGTGTCAGGAGGGCTGTGAGCCTTCTGAACTCCCTTGTGGGCTAGCTAGAATTTTAACAAGTAGGTTTGTTTGTGCTTTAACAGATATCTGTATCCCACATCGCAGTCTGTGGCCACCTGAGACTGAATAGGCTGAGAGGTAAAAGCAAAGCCCCCAAGCCCAGCAGTTCCTCCTCTTCTGTACTGTTTGAGTCATGAAAAAGTAATATCAGCTGGGTATGACAACAGGCAGTCTTTTCACTGATTAAATGCTCTCCAGTCAGATGTCTCTACAATTAGATCGGGCGTGTGCTTTATGACCAGAGCTGTGGCGAAATCAAGATCAGCACAGAGGTCCTGGTGTGATCAGCATACATGTAAGACCAGTGACTTCAGCTCCGGACAGCTGGCAGCAGCCTGCTGCTGCCTTACCCTGACCCATGGGATGGCTGCAGTCCCCACGTGCCGTATGTGCTGCTGTTAGGGCAGCAGCCGTGCTCAGGTGCCTGGGCATGTGCAGCGAGAGGAGGGCTCCGGGGGTGTTGGAAGGGGCTGCTTGGGGAGGCTGGGCTGGGTGCACGCACTCAGAGCGAATCCTGTGCGGTAGGTGGGGAATTGATAAGGCCAGCCAAAAGCTGAGCACTGTGCTATCAAAAATCAGTGGCATTCATGTTTTACAGGGCCAGTGGAGATTCACAGAAGCGATCTTGACTAAAATGCTATCAACACAGGCTGTGAATATATTTCTGTTCCAAGGAATACTGTCGTAACCAGACAACTTGTCTATACAGTTTTATCACTGCCTTTCTTGTGTGTGCAATTCTTACCAGTCTGCTGATACCTGATAATGGGCAGGCTGAAAACACGTATTTGTTCTTGCTTTGTGTATTCGTACCTGTTTTACTGTAGAAGGCAAAGGTCACGTAATACTGGTTACAATATACTCCAGGCAATGTCTTTTTTAAGAACAGCAGTTCTTCATCTTGCTGAAGGAGGGAGTTTGGGATATCGATGCCCATTCCCTCCTTTGCCATTTACACTCTTGACAAAAGATACAATTGGTTTGTTAGTTGTATGATATGTGATGAGTTGCTAACTTTTTCAAGCGTTGACGGTGGTCCACACAAAGAAACCATATAGCATGCAGGACAGTTGATATTTTTTCTTGAATGACTGCTGGGAGTGTCTGAGAAAATCCTAATTCCTACTGAAGTATTTTTCCCAGTTTCTTTTGCCAGGAATCACTGTAGCACACAGAGGCAGCAAGCATCACCTTGTCTTTAAGGGGGTGCCTGCGTTACATTGATTTGCTGCCGATGGGGACATATATGAGCTGGCTTTAGGCTGGCCAGTGCAGGTCCTGCTGCAGCGCGGCCATGGTAACAGCAAGCTCAGGGCAGGCTGACTGCCTGCATCTCAGCCAGCTTCAGCTCTGAAATCGGGAGTCGCCAAGCCAGCTGGTTTAAAATCAGCACAGTATAGACATGGTCTAAATAACTGTGATGGAAGATAGCACACTGAGATGCCAGCTGCGATCTCGTGGAAAGACTTGTGTTCTATGAAGTTCAGATCACTTCCTTTGTATAGCATTTTGGTGGCTCCTTGGTGACTATTAGCATTTTTATTTTTATTGTGTTTAGGAGCAGAAGGAGTAGAAAGGTGGGGATGTGGGCAAAAACTGGTCTCTGAGATCCTTTGCTTGGTTTTAGTTCTTTCCTAATGTGCTTTTTAGTATGAGTTTGATTTAACTGCTTGAGAAAGATGCCTGGATATTGTTCAGCCTAGGTAAAAATAGCCCCATTCTGTCAGATAGTCTGTATTTTAATAAGCCTTGTGCTAAGAGGATGTGTGTTTCACAGCATAGCAGAGGTGACCTAAGAGACTTGTGGGTAATAATTCATATTCTGTAATAATGAGTTTTTTTCTAACCTTCCTTGCTGCTTTCCATCTGCCTTAGGTTTTTCACTAAGTAAAAATTAAGGATTTTATAGATCATAATTCAAATTCTGCTTGTTGTCGTAAAGGACAAACATTTGCAGTGTCATGAGACACAAGGCCTGCCATCAGGTTGAAGGTGTGCATGCTGCTGTTGCCCTTTGCATGGAATGCCAAGGAACTAAGGTGTTACTGAACGTAAGCAAAAGTACTGAATTTAATCTTAAATGTGGAGACAGGCCCTCATTGAGTCAGTGGGCTCAGTAGCCGATTGCAGTCTCAGCTTGGTGTACGTTGGCAGCCTTCTTGAAAAGGTAGATGTCTCACTGCTGCAGCTCCAGTTAGATGAGGCACGCTGGACGTATCAAAGACACAGTGAAAAAAAATCTGTGAACTCTGACTGCAGGATGGTGCTGCTGCTGTAGTTAGTTGTACAAGGTGAAGCACAAAGTGCCAGAGACAGGGGTGTTGGAACAGGCTGTCACCGTGGGCAGCTTTTCCAGAGCTGTTGGGTAACGGCTGAGCACAGCCAGAGCCTGGAGGATGAGGAGGAGACAGAAACCTTGGGAAAACGGGAGCTGTGGTTTGCTTAGGTAGGAATTTGCGGGAGACCTGGAAAGCAAGTTCATGCTAGGAAAGGCTGCAGAGAGCCAGGAGACGCCTGGTCTGCAGAGCAGTGATGGACCATTGTGGTACTTCCAGGAGTAGAGGGGAGAACTCATTTCAACGCCTGCATGAAAACTGCCGTGGTTGTTTACTTTTACTAATATTTGGTTAATTTAAAATATTTTTTAAGAATCACATTTCTGTCGGTTTATAATTTGGACCCTAGCTTTCTAGATGTGACAAAAAGAAAAATTGAGTATGAAAGGCAACAGGAGTTTTACAATAAAGGATACTTCCCTAAAACGGCCAATATGAAGGAAATTACAAATGTAGCTGAGACATGACATTAGGAAACATATCTAACATTTTTAAGCCCTCAATAAAGCATTCTCATCCTTCCTCCCGTCTGATACAAATTAGTCAAAAGAAGTCATTTTAGTTGCAAGAGACTAATTAAACTTTCTGATATGAACAGGAAAACACAACACAGGCAAGTAAATGAAGGACATTACGGTACTGAGAAGTACATTTGCCAAACAGAGCTTCACATCATTTACTGACTACAGAGAGAGGAGAATAACTGATAGCTAATGCAGAGTCTTTTAATAGGGTTCTGTCAACTTGAATATGTCATATGCTTGGAATTTGTTTCCTTCTGTGTTGCAAGTAGTGCCTCAAATCCTGATAATGAGCTAAGGGAAAGGCAAAGTTTGGTGTTTGATGAGGACTATATATAAACTATTTTTAAGTAACTCTGTCAGCAAATATAACCAAGCAGCTTTTGCGCGTATAGGTACAGCTTTAGGTGTTTCTTCGGGGTTTGGGTACTTCAAAGTTCATACGATTTCCCCCCTACCTGGTTACATCAGTCGATCTTACTAAAAGATCGCCTTGATGTTCAGAGACCGCGACAGAGGTGAGATTGGTAGAAAAAGGTTTTATATCATCAGTGCTTCAGATTGTGGAATTTGTTGAAACTTCTTTCCTCTGCCTGCCTGTGATGCCTCCTGCTGCACTGTGTGACTGGAGCTGTGGTGGTTTCATTGCAGCAGAATCTGGGCGACTGTTCGTGTAAAGGTGGTTGTTTGGAATTGAAGGTCTGCTTTCCATTGTGATCCATTGCTGTCATGTCAGCGTTTGAGTGGAAAAGTCTCTTCTGTTAAGGAAAAAGAAATTTTTCTTCTTTTTAATTGAAGGTTGTAGCAAGTTTAATCTTCAGAATCTGAGAAGGGCTTTGGTAGCTGTTGAAGTGGAGGAGGGTGAATCTGCATGCTGGGGCCCAGCTGGCCTGTTAGCAGATCCAGTGGATGATGTTTTGATGCATTTGATTTTAGCTGGCTGTTTACTTGAATGTTTTATGACAAACACAGAAGTAGATGTTGTAAACATTTCAAACAACAGCTTGTTGAGCTCTTTGTGGGTAACAGTGTCTACTTGAGTGGGAGTCAGCAAATTCATTATTGAGAGAATAATTTTTTTATGGCATGACAGTGGATAGGTCCTATTGTTGTGCTTCAGAAGCTAAAATGCATAATCTCCAGAGTCTTTGTAATATTCTTTTTGGGGTTTGGGATCCCTTTCTATGTTCATTAAATGATTTTAATAAGGCTAGTCCACAGTTAAGCTCCAGTCTGAGCTTTGGACCATGTTTCATCCTCTCCTCCCTGGGGAGGCAAAGCGTAATACATGACTGAATGGTCTTTTTCAGTCTTTGTTTCCTAGCCCTCAGTTTTTCTGTCTTGTATGGAAACTCATGTTGTGGAATATACAATAAAAATTAATTTTATTTTTGATGTTTCTAGCACTCCAAATAGCAAGAGAGGGATTATTAAGCTTGCTTTTCTTCATTGTTAATGATTCTAAAAAGGTGATAAGATTAGTTATTTTAGGAGCATGAGGTAACTGTTGTTTTTATTAGTTACTGGCAGATGGTGACTGTGCAATGAATGTGGAGGTAGTGACAATTCCCTATCACAGTAGTTCAAGAGAGATTTTTTGGTTTCCGGAGAGTGGAAATAGGCCTGCTCAGCATCCGTGAGAGAAGTTTCTGATAACCTTGGGAAATTGTTTTAGTCAGGAAGCCATTGGGTGGTGAGAATTATGTATCAGATATTGTAAATATGAGGTGGTTCTTGTGATCTCTGGTGTTGAAGGTGCTAAAGACCAGTAAGGGAAGAAAACTATTACAATGCTTTGTTAGTGAAATGTGTTACTGTGCAGAAAAGCACATAAATCCCATTGTTTTATCTGTAGCTCCGTTTCCTTTCTGTGAAGATCAGTGTGGATTCATGTGTATTTGTGCTTCTGTATGATTGTTTTTCTTTTGACTTCTGAGTCAAGATCTTTTAGTGGATAGTGTCCTGCTTTTCCAGTGGACTTCACAAGTTCGAGTTTTTTTCGTGCGCATTTGTAGCCCTAATATTGGGGAAGTTACCATAGTTTGGAAGAGTGGCCTTGTCTACAGCCTCTCTTTGCTTTGGGTATGCTGCTAACTTGGTGTTTTCTCCTGATATCTGCGTTGTTTTTAATGCCTTTTTGTGGCCTTGTTCTTCAAAACAGGGTATTGTGCCTGGCAAATTCTGTGTGGTAATGAAAGAACTGGATTAAATGGATCCCAGACTAGTTTCTGCCTAAGAAATCTCTCTTTCAAGAACAGAATTATTATTGAACATTCTTCTGTGGCTCGTATTTATGAACAAAGAAATTGTTGAGGCTCCATTAAAACAGTATTTAGATACCTATGAAATTTTCTGTGAATTTCCTCATAGGTAGATGCTCACTAGCTATTTTCCAAACCCAGTTTTCTTTCTGTTAGTTGAAGACTAGTTTACTACTTCTTTTCTATAACATGAAGGCAGGCATGTATTAGACCTCCTGTGCGGTCTTCCTCAGTTCAGTTGGAGAAATTAGGATGGAGGTGAGCATTTCTCTTGACAGTTCCTCTGTGCTTCACAGAAATTATGTATTCTTTCTTGAGAAGGGAAGATTTTATTTATCAAGTACAAAGATATCAGTGTAAGTTTCCTTCAGAGCTCTAACAGAGGAGCTGCTCTGTACATTGTCTTGAGTGATAAGCAGCAGTGTGTTTTTTCTTTGTGTAATACTGATCTGCAGAAAATCTTCTGCACATGTCCTGGGAGTCAAATATCTGAACTCCTTCTGTATAAATAGGGAAAAATAATTTACCTTTTCCCTTCCCCAACCTATAATAATGTGTTTCCTACATGGAGGCACAGAGAGGGCTGAGCTGTGTAATCTGTGATTCCATGGTCTTGTCCGTATCGCTTTCCTTGCGTGTCTTCTTGTATCTACCACCCACAAAAAAAAAAACCCGCGATTTTCAATGTGCTTGTCCAGATTATCTCTACTGCCTCAGAGCTCTCCTTCTCAACCCATTGAATCTTTCTACCCTCTTCCTCCATCTCAGTTTTGCTGTGGATTTCTCCCTGGGCTAAAGAGCACTCTGCAGCCATACTTCACATAAATTACAGACGTACAACTTTTTTCCACTCACTTGCTGTAATTAAGGGAGAACACCCCATTTCCTTGAGGAATGGAAAGCTCAAATCTGTTTTCAAAACGTTTTATGGAATGCTCAGTAATAGTGTTGTTTATGGGGCAGCATTATGTTGTGGTTTGGGAGAGTTACAGTAACTGAATGCCAGTTCCATTTCTTCCAGGGATTTTCTCTGTATTGCTGGATGGGTCACTGTAGATAGTTCCTTTATCTAGAAAAAGATGATGCAATTTGCATTTATAGAGTGCAGTAAGGTACTTTTAGAAGAGCAATGTGTGTTGCAAAGCAGCATTATGATGATTAAAGAAGAAAGATTGTAATCTTGAAAATACCCAGCCAGAAATATAATTGAAAATAAAATCTTAGTATGTAGGTTCAGAGAAGAGGATTTTTGCTTAGTCTAGTGACTCCATTAGTTTAAAGACCATTTCTGTGTACCCAGCAAAGATTATGCCCCCAGAGCAGATGTAGAGTTTGGAGTCCTGCTGAGGTGAATCATCTCTTCAGAGCTTGAGTTTGCTGGCAACAAAAAGAAGGAAACAGCTGGAGAAAGCTGAGAGAGGCTTTTGGGGGTAGGCTTCCTATAGATTATTCTCCTAATTGCTACAGCTGAGCACACAAGAAGAAAGGCAGAGCCAGGGGGAGGTGTATTTATGAAAAATGTGTCTCTTTTTTAGCTGATTGTTGGCCTTCTGACTATTGTGCTGTTAGGGTTGAAGCTTTGCTTCTGAATTTTATCACTTAACACAAATAAAAACATTAATTCTTAATAGCAGTCTCTCCTTATAACATTGCACTTTTTCAAGGTATATGGTGTTCTAATTGCTACTAGGTCGGGGAAAAAAAAAAAGAAAATCCAAACCCAGCTATAAGAGACTCATTAAAGATTTATCAGCTTCTATCTCTTTCAGTGTGATTTGGCAGCAGTTTTTTGTCAAATGGGCCAGAGAGTCCTAACTTGAACAGGTTTGTGCTTGGTGCCCATAACTCCCAAAAGGAAGGAGGATTAATTGGATGTGCCTTGTTTTCACTGAACACTTTGGAAACAATAAAAGGCAGAGACTGTGTACCTGTAGTTGTTAAGGTTACTTGTTGCAAGTAAGAGCACCTAACAATAATTCTCCAGGATGAAACTGGTTTTGCAGTTATTACTGTTGCATTGCTGTCTGATACAACGTTTTCTGCTCTAGGCCCAGCTCCATTTTGTGGACTACTGCTTCCTCTGTTTTAAAGTCCTCCATATAATCAAATAACTGCATTCCAACCAGGTTTACTATGGGCAAGTATACTCTTGCTAAATGCAAGAAAATAGCTGCCAGCGAAGTCATGAGACGCGGCCACCTAACTGTATTTGACATGCTGTGCAAGCAGTTAGTGGTGGAGAGGAGGGAACGTATAAGCGATACTAACATTTCCATACTCATACTCAGTTGTGGCCTAAACCTTTCCATGTATGCAGAATTGCCTACCGTTGACAGCATGAAGCTGCTGAGTGGCTCAGTGGCGTTTAGGATCCTGGGATCCCCCAACCATCTTCCCTGTGGGTCATGATAGAAGTCAAAGCAGATGTACCTGCACAGAAATGTAACTCGGAGGAGGGACCATTGCCCATTTACAGCCACTAGCCAGGACTCTCTCCTGTTGGGCTGCCTAGCCCTTCCTGACCTGCTGAGTTTGTCCCAACATTTCAGCATTTCTTCTGGCTGCTTACATCGTTTGTTAATGTTGCATGTACCTGGCACCTTGTGCATTGAGGTGCTAACAGCTGACTGCTGGAAATTAGGAAAGACAGAGAAAACAAAGTACTTGCACAAAATAATTGTTGTGATGATCTTATTTTCATTTCACTTTAGAAAATGGGTACACAGTTGGAATAAACACTAGTGACTGTTGGCCTTGTTCTTTGATATAGGTGAGCTAAGTCCATGTGTTCTTTTAGCATTGTTTCAGTCTGTTGCCACTAATAAATTCAGCCTCCTCAAGAGGCACTTCAGTGAAGATCTAATACAGAGTTCTGGAGATTGTTATTGCCAGCAGATGCGGGCAAAGTTGAGGACTGTACCATGAAAAGCAGTTATAAATCTGAGCACATCTGGGTTTTTTTCCTTTCTCTCCGCTTCTAAATCATGAAATCATGTAAATGACTTTGTTTTTCTAGTATAAGAGGCTACCTAAACTATTGCAAAAAACGAATAGCATTTTGTGAATCTCTGAGTATTAGCTGCTCCTCTTTTTGGCACTTACTGAAACTGTAATGGCAGAATGGCTTGAAGAACAAGATCACTTCTTTTTTTAATGTGTTCTAGGAAAGGTATTTCACGCATACACGCTGCTGTCTTTACAGGAAACCTGCCTTTAATTCTTTGTCTTCCCTGAGAAAAGATTCCCCTTCCCATTAAAGCAGTTGTTGCAATTTAAAAACAGGAGTAGAGGTAAGATCTAGGTCTGGTTTTGTTTTAGTGCTTATTTTAAAGGCTGCTGTAGTCTCTCCCAGGCTTTAAGTCCTATTACATACATGGAGTTGAAATTTGCCCATGAAATACCTGGGAGTATGTGCAGGTCCATAAGCATGAGCCATAATGTAGAGAATGTATGTTGCATCCTATATTGCTTTTGGGCAACAGAGACCTCTCTGGCCTCCGTCCTGGCCAATCTGTGCCCCAGACTTGTTAGCACAGTTCTATGTTTTACATTGAAGACATTTTGCTTGCCTTCTGGCACTGTAATTTTGTATGCTCTTTGCCTTCTGATCAGTCAGCTGTTTTTGCTCTATGCTCCTATCCAAAGTCAAACCGGATGGAAACTGAGCTATTTCGCTGCAGAGAACAGCTATGCCGAGCTGGATGTGATTAGCTTTTCAGAGCTGTGATCCTTCTGATGGCAAATTCTCAGGAGGTCTAAAACCCCATATAAGACTTGGTTGCATCTGTGCTCTGTTTAGTAAATGTCAGCTCATTGGTAACTTTGGTGTGCCCATAGACACGCTGCTGCTGGCAAAGAATTGTTCTTATTTCCCCTGTGCTTCCCTGTTGTTTTTATTAGGTTTGTAACGTCATTTTCTTCAGCGAGATGATTAGTGTCTAACAGGTTTTATGTTAATACTTCAGTTCAATTCATTAAAAAAACTGATAAGGAATGGTATTTTACTTTTTGAAATTGTGGAGGTATTCAAAGAGCCTTTTGTGCTTATAACAGATTTAATAACCGTGTTTAGTTGGGGGAACACTTGAAAAACTAAGCCCTTAAAAAATATCTATGCTGCATATACCAAAGTTAAATGACAGCACTGTTCCACGTCAGGATAGGCCATACTAAACATGAACCAAGGGAAAATGGCAAAAGTTACATTTGCTGTTGCAAAAGCATAAAACAGTCCACCGTTAGACAAAGCAACTCCTGCATTCACAGCCACGATGCTCTCAGCCGGGTTAGAAGCACAACATCCCAAGGAGGACTTGAAAGCTTTTTAGGTGGGGCTATGGATCAAAAGAGGTGGCCAAAGGTGGCAGAAGAGAATTGCAGGTTGATATGTATACAGAACTCATTTTTCTGAGAAACTGGTAGAAAAAAATGCCATTTATCCATCTACTAATGTATTTGAAACAGTGAAATGGAGGGAATACATAAATCTTCAGGACAGTATGGCGGTTGGTAACACACTTCATCAGTGTTGATAGGTGCACTGTTGGAAGTTCCTAATGGTTTTAGGGGTATGGGTTGTTCAGTAACGTACTGTTTTCCTGGAAGCTCCTTCGGTTATTATTAATGGTTTTTAATAATTCACTTTTAGATGATTAAAATACGTTGAGATAGCTGGTAGTTTTGATAGCAGCTTTAATTGCCCTCAGTGAATGAGAGAAGCTCCCAGAAGAGACAGTGTGTGTGTAGGGAGGGTGGGGGTTGAATCTCACTGAGCTTTTTCCCTGTAATCAGTACGCCACAACAGAGACGGCTTTTGCTAGTTCTGTTGGCATTTCTCAGGGCAAGTTATGATACTAAGGCTGCGGGTTTGGAAGATGCTATAATGGGCCCCATCTGTTAGCAGTGCTTCCCTGCCTGGATTTAGCAATTTGGGGAGGGGTATAGCCTCCTGTGCAAATCTGTCTGACGGGGATGATCAAGGTCTCTTGGAAAATCTGTTTTGGGGAACAGGACATGCAGGGATACAATTTTTTTCTTCCCTTTGTCCCTGTCTTGTAGCCATTCCGGGTACAAATCCCTCTTCTCCCCTCCTCATGGTGCATTTGCTGTGTATCTTTGGGATTGCTTTGTACAAATAGTTTACTCAGTGCTAAGAGTCCTGTATACACATCATTAATTTCTTCTAGTATGGGATTTGTGCTCAATTCTTTGTTTTCCCATAATATCCAATAAATATTCTGAGCACTGTGCTAAAGAGTATTCTACAGAACAGATTTCTCAGTCTTTTCTAC
Organism: Elanus axillaris; assembly: GCA_026212715.1. Lineage (NCBI taxonomy): Eukaryota > Metazoa > Chordata > Aves > Accipitriformes > Accipitridae > Elanus > Elanus axillaris. The sequence continues at coordinate 22,421,956 of JANZLQ010000037.1, read as the reverse complement.
TGAAGTTGTTCTAGTTATTAAGGAAAACTTAGTCTTTGAGAGAGAAGTGACAGAAAAGAGTGATTATAGCCAGTGGGGTAGAGGACTCCTGGGATGGACAAAGTGAGACAGAGAGCGCCTGGATTCTAATTCTGTCTCTCCTGAATATTTATTTATGCAAAAAAGAACAGGTTCAGTAGGAGAGACAGAACAAGGTCTTCCTCTCAAGTATTCCGGGCTTCATCTTTGAAGTAATGGCAGCTGAAGAATTGCAAGTGAAAACCAACCAGTAAGCCAGAGCAAGCACGGCACTGGAGCGCGTTGGTGCTGCTCGCGGCTCCGAGCCGAGTGAGCGCTGCGGGGCGGGTTGGGATGCTGCAGGTGGGTGCGCAGGGCTTGCAGCCTTTTGCCCAACACCCTGGCCTTGCCCAACGAGTGGACGAACGCTGAGCTGTGTGTCAGCCGCCCGCGACGGGAGGGTGGCAGAGCCAGAAGGCCTAGCAGCAGGAACGGCACAAAGACGTGAGCTGAGCTTTTGAGGCTTTGAGCTGCTGCTGCTGGGGCTGGCCCGGGGAGCGAGATGAGGGGAAGGGAGCCGAGCGCTGCTGTGCTCAGACCCCGCTGCCGTGGGGCCGGGGAGGGCAGCAGCAGCCCTGGTTGTGGTGGTTCCCCAAAGGGCAGTGTCCCAGCTGCCGCAGGCGAAGGGTCTTCCTCTCGTGGCTGTGCTGAAGGAATCAGGGAAGGGGAACTGCCCAGGGGCAGCGTCTTCGATGAGGCTGCGTCTTGCGCTTAGACACCTAGATCTGCCTTTTTCTGGCTTTCTGAGGAACATGGTTAAAAGGTGCCTCTGGACAAAATGGTTTTGTTTTTTTTTTTTTTTTTTGGCACGATAACAATTCTTGTTCAGTCACAACCAAAATTGTAGCTTAACACAAATTGTTTTTTTTTCACATGCAGCCGTTCATTTGTATGAAGTTTTAAAGCATTCGGCAAGCCAAAATAACCCTCTTCCACATCTGACCTCTGCTCAGAGGTTGCATGGGAAAACTGTTTGTCTGCAGGAAGCCCAGTGGGCAGAGCTGCAGGTGGCCCTGTGCTGTTGTGCGTGTGCCGTAATTCTGCTGCCTCGCGGAGGTGTGGGGAGCGTTTGCATGAGCATAGTGCATATGTATGTATTTCTGTGCCGAGACAGAAATATGGCAGCCTGAGGTAAAACAACATTATTTTTTTTTTAATCCCAACCCCTATTTAGAAGAGCCTGTAAGTATTCTCAGTTCATCTGAAACCCTAAATCTGTCTCCCATTTAGCTCCAGCCCCCAGTGGAGGAATCGAGACAATTTTATCATCCGTTTATGTAAGCTTTTGTCACTGAAAAGTTGGATTTACGCAGTGTAGTTAAGTCAGATTTACGGGACACCGTTAACTCTGAGAGAATGACCCAGGGGATATAAAGAAACTTCAGCTGCGGAAATATTTTATTTTGGTGTCTGGAGGAGTTTTACACCAAACAGACACTTGCACCCTCATGCTGGTAAGAGTTACAGCAGCATATTTCTGGCTGTAGAATTAATGAGGTTGCTTGAGTGCATTTTAAATTCTGTGTCTGTAATTGGCTGAAAGTCGTCTGCAAGCATCCAGGTTAACACTTCCCCACTGGAGCTGGGTCTCTGGTGCTGCTTGGGGTCTGCAGCTGGCATGGCTTGTTCCCTGGGCCAGGCCAGGGTGTGCTTGGTGTCCTGCTCCCGGAGGAGGTGGCAGAGCACCTTCACCAGCCATGCAAAATTCAGCCCGAATTTCAGAAGAGCTCGTTGGTTCTGAAAGTAGCTTTTTTTTGTGTACAGATACCAAATAGTTTCAAAATATCTGTAGTCCTCGTATTGCTTTATGTAATCAAGGGAACGTGGCCTAATTTAGCAATTGAATACTTGCAAGCTGCAAGGGAGGAAAAGGTCCTTGCCTGGTTTTCGGGTCCATATGTGTCACTGTAAAACAGGAGCTTGCTTTGCATCAGCGGGGCTGAATTCCATCATCTTTCCTTTTCCTCCCAACACCCGAAGCTGTGGGGATTCGGTATGACGGGTTTGATTTGTGAGGTGAAAATCAATTAGGTCTCCTTCTTCTCTCAAGTGTGGGTGAAGGTGTGAGCGCTTGTGAACAGTCTCAGCAAAAGCTCTGTGATATCGTTGTCTGGTTTAACTGAAGTTCATTTACACTGTTGCCCTGACAAGCCTGGCGGGCCCTGGGTGGCCTGCCGGGGGGGGGGGGGGGTAAGGGCCA
>JANZLQ010000037.1:22392322-22419599 GCA_026212715.1 Elanus axillaris | reverse complement strand
GGGTTAAGGGCAAGTGCCCTTGTGTTTGGGGTGAGCTCGGCAAGAACTGAGGAAAGTCACTTCATCTGGGCCTGTGCTGGGTGTCTTGGGAGTGTCAGCACTTCTAACTGATCAGGGATGATGAAAGCTGTGATTATTTAAGAAAATCTGTTGGGAAAGGGGCTTTCTTCTTCCTTTCTCTTCTTGTGGACCAGAGAGATGACAGGTATTCCCTTGTGACACCCAGGTCTGGAAGCTCTGTGCACACAGGATCTGTAAGTGAAATAAAATAAAAGATCATAGCCAAGCAAGAACAGTGAAAGTTTTGGTGTACTTCATGAACCCATGTTTAAGAGAACAGCTGAAACGTTTGCAAGAATTGGGTGTTACATGGATTTCACTTTCTCCATCAGTAGTGGGTTTTGGCACTTCAGGCTGAGAGAAGTAGAGACCCAGCTTTCTGAAACTTGGAAAATACTCTCATTTAGGATAAAACTCAAAGGAAGTAATTTTCTGTTTTTCTCCCCCTGATGGGTAGCTCTGTGAATTTTGCTGTTAATCTTTATACTTGGATCCAGATGGTATTTCCTGTGTTTTAATGTACTGATGGGTGAGTAACCTCCAGCAGCATGCTGTCTGCAGCAGGCTGTGGCCAGGGCACACCGGGGTGTGCTGCGTCTGCTCCGCTCCCCAGGCTCCTCTGCTCTATGTAGCTGCTTTCTCTGGGTTCCGTTCACACATAGGTGCTATTTCTCGCTTCTTTAAAAGCTCGGTGTGTTTTTTCCACTCTGTGCACTAAACCGTTTTATTGATTTTCCTTAAATCCAGCCTTAGGTATACAGGTATTATTTTGATGAGTACAATAAAGGAACCAGAGACCAAAACCTTTTTTCAAAGTCTGTCTTCCCTGATCTCCATGGATTTTCAGGTCTAAAGCGTTATGTGCATGGTAAGTCTGAATTAAAATCTTGCCTATCATGCAATTGTCTCTTTTGGCAAGCATCATATACTTTTATTTATCCTTTAAATAAAAAGGAAAGTTACTTAGAGAGATGGTCTTTTTCTAGGGTAAAAATTACATAGGAATGGTAGAGCAGAACATGCTATGGAGGAATTGTGCTATATATATTCAAGACAGCTTTGAGTCAAATAGTGTAATTTAATAAATTGCATCAAAAGGAGCTGTGAAATTTTATGAATAAAAAAATCATATCTGCTAAAGCAGAAATTAGACTGCAGTTATGGGTATATTGGCAGGGTTTGGGGCTGAAGGTAAGAGGCTAAAGATTTTAAATCTTACAAACCTCTGATTTTTGGAGCAAAATAAATAATACGAAAAGGCGGAGCAAATCTTGATTAATTCTGCATAGCGAACAGGACATGATTCAAGGTACTACTATGAAGTTGGTCATGATGTTATTAAAATTTGATCTCCTGGTAGAAGCAATAAATCCAGCACAGTAAAACGTTTAACTTAAAAAAACATGCCTATTTAAGAGGCTGTTTAAAAATAATTTTAAAGGAACAGCTGAGAGAGTGTAATGCTTTCAGGCAGAATGACTTGGAGGGGACACTAAAAGCTAGCATGATTAAAAACTGAAGTGAGGAAGACTCTTCAAAAGTGGATGTAATAGCAGGACAAGGGAAGTTTAAAGAACATACATCCTGATTACTTTAAATGTAAAACCACAAGAAAAGCTAAAAAGATTCTGATGAATTGACAGTCATAATTAAAAAAAAAACCAAACAACAAAAAAACCCCAACCAAACAAAAACCAAAAAACCAGGAACACAAACATTCTGAAACCAAGTCTTTAACAGTCTGGCACTCATCCTGCTTTTGCAGTTAATAGGTAATCAATAGTAAAGTAATGAACAATACAAGTCACATTCAAGGAAAGTAATGTGTTAGTAGAAGAGTTAAATGCATTATTTGCCTTGGCACACAGTATGAGAAAGCTTAGGGTGGCTCCCTGTCAGCTCCTTTTCTTGTGGGAATAGTCTAAGGAACTGTCACAAATTGATGTGTCAGTAGAAGACGGTCAAAACAATCGATGAAGTAACAAAATGACAGGAACAGATGGCAGCATCTTTGGTGAAAAAGGAACTTAAATGTGGACTATTTAACCTGTCATTTAAATCAGCCTCAGTCTTATGGAGATGAAAAGGACATACATCTTTATGTGAGAGAGTAGGAGAGGGGATGTGCGGAACTACAGGTAAGCAAGCGTGGCTTCTGTATGGCACACTGGTAGTTAACAAAGGTAAGGAGACATGTGCATAAATATGATGTAGTAGGAAAATAGGACTTTTCAAAGGAGTCATGCCTGATAAATCAATCAGAATTGTCTGAAGGAGTTAATGGATATTTGAATAAGGGTGATCTAGTCGATATAGTATATGTTAATTTTTTCAGAGCGCTTTCAGCAAGGTCCCTTGGAAAAAAAAAAGCCATTTTATTTATAGTGTAAAATGGATTAGTAACTTGTTAGCATATAGGAAAGAGAAGACAAGGATAAAGGTCTTTTATTTGAATTGAAGGAGGTTGCCGTTAGTCAAACTGTTTACTTATCGGGTTTGTGCTGGTCACTGTATTTGTAGCTGGTGAGGAAAAGGAATGAATAGTGAAGTGCTAATATGTGACCATACATACTTCTCTATAAACAGCATGTGGAGAGAAGGCTCTTCAGGAATGATTGTACATCATTTCATACAAAATACAGTGAATACTTAGTGAAATTATTAAAACAAACAAAAGGAAGCATTCTTTCCCCCCACAGCATGTAATTACATTGTGGAACTCATCAGCACAGGATGTTGCAGAGATTCGAACTACAACTGTGTTCAAAAAGAGATTCAACAAATTTTTTTGGAGGCTGAGTCCACTAGTGAATATTAAACAAAACCATTTCAGTGCAAGTCTCTGGCTCAGAAGCTCCCCAGCCTGGAGATTCTGCCATCTTTGTCATAAAAATCTGCAGCTGGTTGTTGTCAGCCAGGGTGCTCTGCTTGATCGGCCTTTTCCCTTACCCGCTGTGTCAGTTCTTAGGTGTTCATTTTAAGACCTGGTAAGGAAACTTGGAAAAACATCTTAGGGCAAGATGAAGTTAATTTTGAAGCGTATTTTCTATCAGAATGAGTTGGTAACTTAAAGCTGTTTTAAAATTATTTTTGTGTTTGTGAGCAGAGGGGAGGGTAAACTGCTTCCCACCGTTTTCAGGGAACGAGCATCTCTGAATTTCTTGTGTTAATTCTCTTGTCCTGCACTCATCAAATGTGTTTATTTCTGCTATAGGCAGACACGGTCAGTGCTTATGGCAGTGTCATTGACCTACGGATACATTTCTAGAAAGGTCTTCTTATCTGAGCAGAAAGTATTTGAAGCAGCCGTACCGCTCCAAGTATTTTCACCTGAGCTGGAAGAACCACAAAATGAGAGGTTTGCTTCCATTAAAAGAAATTCTGCGCTTTGCATTAGCAAAGCATGTCGCAGCTTCTCCATGTTCCTTACAGCTTTCCCCTTCACCTTGAAATGACACATTACATGTTGTGTAAGGGCCTCAATCCTCAGTGCCAGACTTCATGCAGTGGGGTAAATATCTCGTGGTTCTGGCTGTGCCGAGTGACTCCTTTTTTGCTCCGTGGGCAGGGAAAGGTGGCGGTGCCGCAGTGACCAGGGATGGGTGCTGCGGGTCTCTGAGCTGGTGTGCTGTGTGGGCCTTCGAGCGGCTTGCTGATAGCAATAGCTACAAGCCGGCTGCAGCTGAGATCTGAACAGCAAACTTGTTTTCTAATCCCACCAAAATTTTGCACAGAAAGAGACATTTTTATTTAACTACTGCACCTACAGTACTGGTGGGATGTAAGAGTAGAAGAGTTTGGCAGTAAAATATGGAAAGTAGTGCGGAACAGCAGTGAAGGCCTTGTTTTACAGCTCGTTAGACTGGTTTACTGTCACTAATGATTGGACTGTGTAGCCATTGCAAAATCAGCGGTATTGCTATCTGTTGTAACCTCCTGGCACTAGAAATGGGAATATTGGTGACAAACTGTCTGTTAATATGTGAAAAATTATTTTTAGCTTTCTACTTAGAATAAAAAGTCTAGTTTGACTCTAATGAGTTAAATATTTTCTGACACAGTAATCAACAGTCTTGTCGACAGAAGGATTGCATTGCTATTAATAGATATGTATATCTGTTTCAGTAAATTTTAGCCACCTTTGTTTTGAGCTGTGGGAATTCCTAAGGTAGCTGATGTAAGTCATGCGAATGAAGATTGCTGAGATATGCAACTCATCCATTCTCACATACAGTAGTGTACGCTGGTTTAGATGTTGAAAAGCAGCTGCAACCATTGAGACAGAAAATTATGTGAGGGAATCAAAACAGTGAAATAACAGTTGCTATGTTTTAACAAAAAGTGAAGAATTTTTCCTTTGACATTGGAAGACCGAGTTGTTGAAATACCTCTTTGGGATGGCTCTCCTACACTGACCAGGCTGCTCTCAGGGATTGAGTCCTTAGCTCCAGGTCACTACCAGTACACTGCATTACACTGATGTCTAGATTCCTCTGTCCTATGGAACAAGTGGTTTCTCCCTTGTGCCCACCCCTTTCCTTCACTTAAAAGTCGTAAGAGTTGAAGACATGGACGCCACATCTGACGACTCTGAAGCGACCTCCGAGCTTCTTTTGATTCATGCTGGAGTATGTTAACGTGAAGCACTGAAACCCAGTTCTGGCATGCGGAGGGGGAGGCAGATGTGCTGGGCTCTGGTCCCGAGCCGGTGCTGCTGAGCAAGCAGGAATGCCACTGGGCTTTGTTCTCATGACAAGACTCTGCACAAAGCAGTTAAGCGGTGTCAACGGAAGCACCGTGCACTGGAGGAGGATGCAATTACTGCTTCACCGTGGGGCTGGCACGGCAAAGGTACGCATGGGTGTATAAAAACCACCACACTTTCCTTTGAGTAACTCTTGCCCAACTAATGGAATGTGTCTTAGGTTTACCCTTGAGCATGTAAAACTCTGAGAGGAAGACTTTGTTTTAATACACACAGAAATGTTTCCTGTTTTTCAGTGTTTGTCCTTAGGTTTTCAACACTGGACCATAGGAGTGTAAAAAGTCTTGGTTATCAGCAATGCCCATTGGTCGTTCTGTCATCTTTGTGTAGTTCTCTCTTCCTAATTTTCACTACTGAAGTATGCTTTTGTTTAGGATTTAAAAAAAAAACAAAACAGTGATCTGTTAGCATTCATTCTTGACTACTTCAGCTACTGAATCCCTAGAATCCAATTCTAGTTTCTTGCTATAACTTATTTCCCTTTCCTTTCTCTTTTGCTCTTTTTCGCTTTTAAAAAGATTAGAAAAGGGAAAGGATTTATTTTTTAGGTGAAATCTCATGTCTAGTCTTTGAAAGTTATCCAGTCTAGGGGATTCCCAGGGAAAAAATCCTGGGAAAAGGGGTATTTGCTGTGTTGAACTCTGCGTAATGTAACTGCATTGTACTGGGGCATGTGTCCAGTTTTAATGACAATTGAATTCTGCAAGACTTTCTCCTGAGAGCAAGAAGTCCCTCTGTGAATCCCTGTTTGCTTGCCAAACTCATCTCAGTCCCTCTTCCTTTTGATCAAGTGGCTGTTTCACTCTGTCCCTCTCTTTTCGCAAGGGAGGAGCTAATGGGAGGGAAAATAAACCAGACACAAGGGGTTTCCTTCCTGAAGATGTGTTGGCAAATAACAAAATAAAACTTCAGATTTTGATAGTCTGAACCTGCAAGTAAATAACTGACCTTGAAGAAAGATTCATAGTGACACACTTTGGACTTTTTTCTCAGTGGTCAGATCCACTTTATTTTTTTTTACCTTTAAAAAAAAAATTGGTAGTTAATCCTGTAATACTTTCTGGTTTAATGGATGCCTGCTCTGAAGCATTGTAGCTGTGTACATACATATAATTAAATTTGGAACTGGTAAAACTTGATGTCAAGTGAAGGAGACTTAAACAGTTTAAAAACAAAGGAAGTGTTCTCCTGAGTGATGTGCGTTGTATACAATCGCTGTGGCTAAGCTGTCGCATTTTGTGTTCTAGTTCCTTATTAAAATTGTCTCTCTTGCTTGCTTAGGGCTGAATTTGAATATCACTACTTCATGGTAACACGCTTCCAATTCAGTCTAAGCAGGAAAAAAAAAAAGCTGATGGTACATGCAAAAAGAGTTGATATTAAACCACGTGACTAATGTTAGTTTTAGAACACTCTTTTTTTCTCTTTTGTGCCGTAAGAGGCTTATATTTTACCTGACTTCAAACTTCCCACACAAAGCTAAGCAAGAGTTACCTAGCACAGCGTGGAACAGCTTATTTTAAGGTGGAAAAAGTCATTAGCAGTCTCCTGCTGAGACCTTGTATTGAGAAAGCTAAATTATAAGCCACTGAAATTTAGCAGGAAGAAGATGTAAATTATTGTTTATTGTTTTACTGTTTCCCGCTTGGAGCTCTCAGGGTTCTTACTTGAGCATGTTACATGACCTTTTTGAGGTGGTTGGGGATGGGGCAGGAATTTACCTGAAAGAAGAAACTTGTTAGAACGCTCAAATAAAACACTAGTTTCTCATTGCACAGATTGATAGGAAAACTCTGCACCCCCATGTATAGAATCCTCTGGCTACCGCTGCCTGCTGCAGTTTCAGTTGGAGTCAAAAGCGGAATGTTGGCTTTGCTGCTTTATCTTGGGAAGTTTTGCAGTGATTTTTTTTTTCATTTCCTTACAGCAACTGAACATCCAGATCAGAAATATCTTGCGGGCAGTTTTAGACTGAGCAATACAAAATCCAAAGTATTTTAGGGTCTCTGAAAGGACGCGTGCCTGCCTGAGCAAATGAGAGGTTCCATGGGACCTGTGGAAATAGATCAGTATTCAGTTTCAAGAATAATATCCCATTACAATTGATGGTTCTTTATTGTTTTTCACAAGACTTATCTAGTTATAAATGTTTCAGGGCTTTTGGGAATATTTCATAGGAGTAGTTTCTGCAGATTTCAGTAGGTTAAATGTATATTTGTCCAGCACAACAGAAGTAGTTACATGGAAAAGGATGTTTAAATAAAGGACTCGTGACTCTTAAAGTTTTCACCTGAGAAGGAGGACTTTTATTCATAGGAACTGGGGAGCTTGTTGAAGTTAAATAGACTGTATCTTGACAGATTTGAAAACTTCACATTGGTTTTCTTGTCTTGCAGGGGGCTGTAAGATGGGTGACGGCCTACCTCTCATGTCATGTCACTTTACAAGTAAGAGGAATACAGCTGCAGTGTTCCATGTGCTTCATCTGTCCTTTTGTTTACTTCTGAACTAACCTCTGGCCCACAAAGACATATAGAGTGATATAGCCCATTTTAAAAGAATGAAAAGATGGAAAAGGTGGTTACTGCGTGCTCTCCAGGATACAGCATCGTGTGCTGTGGTGTGGAGCCCTGACACTGTAAAGGTTGAGAGGGAAAATAAGAATAACAGAAACAATTTTCAGAATGTAAACGATAGAAAGGCATAGAAATTCAGTCTTCGTTGATACACTGATTATTTCAAGGTCAGGGTTGCAGTCATGAATTGTTTCACTGCCACTCGTTACGTTAATAATCCTATCTGTAAGTAAGGATTCCTCGCTCCTCTGATAGCAAATTTCAAAATTCAGCTATTTACCTTCCAGAGCCTCTGCGTTTGCTCTCATGAGGCTTCAGGGGGGAGTGTGCAAGTCCTGTACTGGTTTTACAGAAGTCCCTGTCTGTACTGATGCAAAGGAAGGAGATACCCTTCTACAGGGCTGGAAAGAGGTGGTTAGGGTCTATGAAGAGACCATGAGACTAAATGTGGACACCTGTTTCCTCTTGGCAGCTATTGGAAACCAAGGTACAAATACAGATAGACCTGTAAATGAAAACCTGGTTTTGAAATTATATTAAATTCACCTCCGTTTCATATGTTAAAGTAAGACATATGCATATCCAGTTAGAAGAACAGCAAAGCGTCATTTTATATTGAATTACCACTCTATTTAAATGGTAAACACTAGCTTGTATTCAAAAGGTTTTTTTGCCAAGACTTTGTGCCTCGTACAGTAGGAAAACTCTATAACAAGGAAATTGTAATACACAATAAATACGTTTTCATAAACTGTATTCTTGGCTTCTTTCACTGTAACCTTAATATATACAATATGTAATTACAATGCCTTACAAGCATTTCTTAACAAGGCATTTTTTAGAGCAGTCACTAAAAAAGCAGTAGTCGGTAATAAAAATGAGGGCATTAGCACTCAGACCACAGTAGAGGCATCATTAAAATGTAAGTTCCAAGGTACACTGCTTTAAGTTTGCCTCATTACGTGTGCAATTAGGCAATAAACAATAAAATGACCATAATTTTTCTGCAGTTTCTTATCCTAACTGCCTTTTTAATTAGTGTTAAAAAAACAAAAAAAAAAGGAAAAAAAGTGGTGGATAAGCTAAAGTTTAACAAGCAGTATCATCCTTTAGAGTGATTAGTGATCACTGTCTGCTCACGGTCCTGCAAGTTGCTGTTTGCTATGGCAGTAAAAAAAACGTGTTGCTGCATTCAGATACTGTATGTGGTTTATCCCACTCACTCAGAGAAGGAACAAGCTTGTAGGGTAACGAGGGAGTGATCCTGCCCTTGCCAAAGTGCACAGCAGCATTCCTGCTTCTCTGGGGGGGCCAGGAGCAGACCTCTAGAGTGAACTCTACATATTTTGTTCTACTGAGATAAGATATTAATTAAGATAGCAGTCACTGAAGGTCTGATTGTAATATATATATGCTGCTATGTGTGTATAAATTTTGTAATCCATCATTTTAGTTTCATCTGGACAGCCACATTAGCTGTGGGTTTGGCACTAACAAAAATCGGCAGGAAAATGGGTTATGCAGCCAGAGCTGTTCTAGCAAGAATAAATGGTAAAAGTATCTTTCTGTTCTTTCCTATCTTCTAACTCTCTTCAATATTCATTTGGAATACCATTGCAAATGTTCCGTTGTAGATATTCTGATGTTATTTATTGCTGGTAACTATCATTTGTATGGATACTAGGTATTAAGTAGACCAGCCTATGGCTTGGAGAGCTTGCCTTCCCAGCTGAAAGAATTGACCTGTGGTCCGACTGGTGAGAGAGGTAGAAGGGGCCAGCTTGGGGAATAAGAGATGAGCTTCCACAAAACCTTGACCATCCTTCTGTGTAATAGGATGTACTGACATTTTGTTTCCCTTAAGTGCAGTAATTCTAAACTTCCAGTGTGGTTCCCCACACTGAGTGGAGAGGTCTATCTCTGTGGATGCAAAGCGATTACAAGTAACTCCACTTCTGGGGTGTCCATTGTGTTCATGCGTGTGGGCTGCAGACACCTCACTGCTTCATCTGCCTTCCTAAGTTTGCTTTATACATGAAGATAATCGAGGTATCTCATCTGCGATGTTAAAACAGAGCTATTGTGGTGCATAGTACTGACCTGTCATTTGAAAAAAAGATGTGTTAGCTGGAGCTAGCTGGGGGCTGTTACCTCTGCTGGGACCATGCTTTGCCGGTAGTCGCATTATTTAAGGTTGAGGGCACAAAACACAGATCTCTTGCAAATGTTGTTTCTGATCTGCAGCTTACTGTTTACCTAGATGAATACCTACAGTAAGGGTGCATTGCAGACTTTGAAGATGGATTTTCTGAACGGATTCTAATGAAAAATAAGCTTCTGGTCAAGTGTTACTTAATGAACCTCATTGTTCAGTGTATTTAGGAGGCTTGAGACCAAAGGGCGAGTTCCTTGTCGACAGTAAAAGTCTTTTTTCTTTACTGGTATTTAAGTACAGAAAAGAAAAAAATCTGTATTTATTCATTTTGCACATATTGTGTTACTGGGGTTTGCATGGGTTGAGAACCATCTGCAAAAGAATAGGACAAGGATAACTGTGCGACATCTAACAAATGTTTTGAGGAGAAATCCACTTGGGAAGCCATTTCTTAAAAGCTTTACCAGAAAATCACGAGCTATGAAGATTAATGAAACTATGGCATGAAATGAGATTGTTTTTTAACATTGCATTGTAAGTTAAGTAGTCGTTACTGAAATTTTGGGCCTAGGTTAGAGATTTCATAAATACTGAAGATGAACCTTGGAGATCACACCTAATAACTTTTTGCCAGGAAGACAATTAACTCTATCCCAGCTGAAACCAGGACAGCCGTTCGGCAGGGAAACCAGACCTTGTAGCATTTAGTGTGTCTCACATCAAACTCTTAGGTACATTACCTCGATAGCAGTGTGAATGCATCAGCCTGTAGCTCCTTCGTGCAGGAGAAGACTGTCCGGCACAACCTGGCTGAGGATCGTGTTACTTGGGGTGATTTCCAAAGCAGATGCTCTTTCTGCCTGTGTCCTGCTGTGCCCCAGCTTGGGGTAGCTGGGGAAATCACGTGAGTAGGTGCTGTGTTTTGGGACAGGAAGTAAATGGCACAGTGTTAATTGGAACCACAAAAAGGAATTTGAATTGGAGGACAAATAACTGCCAAAGCTAAAATTGGGCCGTTAGATGGTTAACGCTGCTGATAGAAAAGGCCAGTGCAAGACTGTGTAGCTGGAAATACTTGAGAAATGTTCTCTGTGTAATTAAAAAGGTGACCTAGGTACATTATTTTGAAGCAATGGAGAAACTTAAGTGATTTCTTTGCAGATAACAAGGTAAGTTTATTTTTCCAGCTAGCCATGTTTCCACGAGATTTTTATCTAGTAATTGTGTTTGTCTGCAGTCTACAGACTGATGGCGAACTGATCCTGCTTAGCTTGTGATGTTTGTCAGAATCACAATATTAGCAGGTATGACTGACATGCTGATTTTTCAGGTATTACCTTCAGGAATCCCAGCAACGTGAAACAAGGAAATAAGAGATACTAAACAGATGTGCAAGTTTGCAAATACAGCATAAATGCCAGCTTGGGAGTATCAAGCAGCCGTGCAGTGAGGATATTGTGAGATATTTTTCTGTAGCTTGGTTAAGCATCCGGATATATCTAAATCTTCATGAACTAATATATTAAGCCTCCTTTTTGTAACCCTGAAAGTACAGATTGAGGACAGTGAAGAAGGAGCGATTAAAGTAGAGACAAAAATTCCTACTTGTCACAGAAAGGGTTCAATAATTTTGTTTCTTTGCTAAAGGGGAGAAATAAAAAAAAGAAGGATGTAAGCGCAGGTACCAACTTTAAATTAGCTTAACTTGCTGATGCCTTAAGACTGGGGATTAGTGAATTTAATTACGGGAGCCAGGAAGCACATTAAGATAACGTTGGGCCTTAAACTAAAACCCTCAAAGCAATGAAATTAAAGTTGGTGGTTTGTGTTCCATCTTTACAATGTCCTATTCTTACTGCGCCGCATCACAGGAGGCCCTTCCTGCTCCACTCACCTCTTGGTGTATGCTTTTGGGTACTTTCAATTTTTTTTAATGAATGAATGACCTTTATGAGCTTCATGATGTAGGGAATAGTCTTCTTGGCTGTCACAACTGTACATTGACTAAAATCTGTTTTACCCAGTAATGATGCAGCTGGCGTGGTCAAGTAGGTCAGGTCATCTTGTCATTCTGTTTTGTGCTGTTACAGTCCAAGTCACTCTTTAGCTTCTCGGACGTGATTGCAAAGCACCGACTTGAGTTGTATTGTGAAGGCTTCAGCGAAGAATACTCTCCTTTCTGGTGGAGGCAGGTTGTTGTTAGTATAATGCTGACACAGTGTGTGAGGAAAATCTGATTTTATTCCTGCTTTGCTTCTACCTTCCTGTTTAGCCTGGTCTACTGTTCGTTACTGGGTTTTGTATCTGGACTTTGTATTTACGTTGTTTTTTTTTTGAGAGAGAGAGAGGCTGAAGATTAAACCCCTTTAAGACTGCTTTTATGAAGATTCCTAATTCTTCCAGTCTATTTGCTGACAAGTTATGCAATATTGACCTTTCTTTTTTTGCCTACACAGGATGATGATTTTTTTTTTCTTTCACTTGCTGGTATGGAAGTCGCACACGCCTTACCGTACATTTTTAACTTAAAAATGGTATGGGTTTTTGGTAGAACATAAAATTGCTTTGAAAAAGGAAACCAATTTAGTTGCCTTGGGTTATACCATCCTTTCCTGGTCTTTCTGTTACTTAGTGTAATTTCGGGGGTATTTACTTTTTGTCTTCATCTGATGAAAATGCAAGAGCCTTTAAAAAAGACTGCAGTTTGGAAGTACCATGCTGTCCTGCTTCAAACCAAAGGAGCTGGGAATGTCAGTATCTGTGAGTCTGGAAGGATTTTGAGGAAGATAAAAGGCTTGACTCCCCTTAAAAGAGTTAAATCAAGGAGCTTGGTTGTCAGAGAAGTCTATGACTGCATTTATCAGTAAGATAAAATGCTTGAGAGACATACCGAACAAAACAGTTCACAAAGGTGCAGCCTTGTAAGTGTTGGCACCATACTGAGGAAAGGAGCACAACTCAGGACTTCTTGTGTTTATCTTCGTTATTAGTCCTTAAGCACTTCCATGAAGCTTTCACAGTTCCCATTATTTCACAATTTTGCATTCTTCTGCAAGAAGTAAGAGAGCAAAGAAACCTCTGCTTGGATTTGAACCTTTATATTTGTATCATATGGCCCAAAACACATTTGGGTGGAGGGGAGCATAAAACTACAGTAATTGGTGCGTTATGGTCATCTGAATTTCTATAGGGAAGAAACTTATGTAACTAAGTAAATGACAAATATAGTTACTTACATTGCTAGTAAATTAGCAGTATCATAAACATAACTCTTGAGTTCATTGTATTGAATTATATTAAAAATGCAGGGAATAACAGACTGAAACTCAAAAAAATAATGCTACTTCTTTCTGCAAACGTTGTCTGGTTTTGTGGCTCTATTTGATGAATTTAGCAGTCTTCTTACCATGGTGTAGACTGAGTTTTATCTCAGTTTATATATTCCTTGTTTTAGAAATCATTGGAAGATAGTTCTATCATTTTCTGTTGAACTGTTAGTAAATAGAATGTCAGGATTTTTTTCTGGTGCTGCTCAGTCCAGTATCTACCCGGTGTATCAGTTTGTCAAGCGTCTTGGTGTCTTATTCTTTATTCCAGTGATTGTTTATTTCCATGTTGGTTTGAATCGTTAATCCTGACCCTATTTTTCACAAAGTAAAAATAATAGTTTAAAATGTGTACTTACTAGATTTTTTTCTTATGTCTTCCATACCCCTTCTAAAAGTGTGATTTAGAAAGAAAACAGATTTCTTTCAGCTCCTCTTGAGTTCAGTTTGTGTAGTACATTTTCTTTAAACCCATGCAAGCATTTCATACCTTGTATGAGAGAACAGCACCGTATCACGATACCCAGCAGGTTCTTCCTGGAGACAGCTGGAAATTCAGACCCTCTTCTTGGGTTTGACAAGTGTGAAATTTATAGTTCAGGGTAACAGATCTTTAGATTGACTTGGGAATTCAGGAAATTTTACTTACATTATGTACTATCCTTCAGGTTTTTGGATCACACAGCAGTATCTGTACAACTGTTTGTAGCAAGGTGTCAGTACACCCTCAGAAGGAAAGAATTTGCTTATTCCCTAATGAAGTAAACTGATACATGGCATTTAGAGGCCTGTAAGTTTTACAAGCCTTCTGGTTGAGTTGTGATGTTAGAAATTAGAAAGTTAAATTGAAGCTTGGGAGAGTCCCACCTTCTGGTAACATGGGAAATGTTACACTACCTTGACATCTGTCTTCAGAGTTGTTACAGAACCTCACAAATAGGTTCAGAGCCAATATTGGTGTCTTTAGTCTTCCAAAGGTACGTTATTTTAAAACCTTCTTTCCCCATGTTGTTTGCTAAAGTCGTCTTTTTATTCTCTGCTTACCATCCCTCTGTTCTTATATATCTGTCCATTTTAAAGAACTTCTTATTCCAGTAAACATCTTATCCCCTTTCTGACTGGTGTCTTCTTAAGGACCTTGCGGTCACTACATGGTATGCAACTTTACCCTCTTGGTATGCAAATTTATTCTCTGCTTTCAGGGTGTATTTCAGGGTCATTCTCTTGGTTTTTGTTTTACTTTGTTCCAGATAATTAAAAAGTGTAGAATAGCCTAGTGGTTAAGGTTGTTGTGACAAAAACACCTGGGTCATTCAAAAAAACCTAATTAGTCAGCCTGGCAGGGAGTATGGTATAGTGAACGGGGATTGTTCCGTGCTGGGCCAAATGGCTTTCATTCTTCCTAGAAGCACTCCTGATTTTTCACTCTCGATACTAAACAGTGCGGTTAGACTGAGGTTTCTCTGTTTCAGGCTTGTTTTGTGATGCTTGTATTTCAGGGACAGCACAATTGGAGAATGAACAAGTGCTTAATGCAGTGTACACTAGAAAGCAGTAAAAGTAACTTTTCCGTAAATAGTATATTCAGCGTCTCACCTAATGGAAAAGTTTTACTCCCTAATTAAAAAAAACAACAAACAACAACCACAATTAAAAATAAAAATGAACATTCAAAGCATAATATCTTATGTTTTGCATCATTACACTTTGACATTCGAGCATTCTAACCATGCAGTGAATGGCTAATAGAGTAGTTTTGGTGTACAGGCTATTTGCCGATACCTGGTCTCCATCAGCGCGGTAGCTCATGCTCTTCCTCACCGGGTATATTCACGTCCTGCTGTCAGAGTGCCTGCTGGGATCTTTTTGAGTCTTGAGTGTTGCGATTTTTTTTTTTTTTTTTTGTGTTTGGATGAGTTGGTGTCTCATTTTGACGCTATAGACGTTCCCTTGTCACTGTCGTGATGGCTGTTTCAGGATTTTATTTTTAGCTGTATGCCTTGGAAGCCTGCTAGTTGAAAGCCTGGAAAATGAAGTCTACTTTAATGTCATGTAATTGCGGAGAAAATGGAAAATTATTTGAGATTCTCCTTATTCAGCCCTTTCACATTTCCTTCAGAAGGAGTCTTTGTTGATTGTTCTGTAAATAGCAATTCTGATCAATAACAGGAATGTGCTTACCGAATGTACCAGAGCATATATTGCATGTGATCATCCATCCTATTTGTCATCGTGAGGCAACCTATGATGTCAGGCACATCTTCTCCTGTTTTCTTGTCATTAGAGGTGCAGTGTCACATACAGCAATGATGCACTGTCTGTCCAGAGTAAGTTTCACTGGTGCTGGCTCCTTTTCCTGCTTCCCTGCCCCAGCCAGCCTGTCCCTGGTGTCCCGCTGCGGTGCAGCCGTCAGCTCCAGCTCAGGCTAACATGGAGAGATGAGGATGATGCTGGGCAGTGTGCTACCCTAAAGCCATGCTCCTCATTGCAGTGCTGGAAACCAGTGGCTTAGAGGTTTGAACACAAGTCTGGGTGCAGGTGGTAAGGCCCTATTTCTGATTCCAACAATAAATACCGTCTGACCTTGCTAAGCCTACTGACTTGTTTGTCTGTCTTCATACGGAGTGTGCATGCATACTAAGTAGTTTCTCTATGAAAAATCCTTGAATTCCAAAGATACTGTTCACAGTAATTGCACTTCAAGAAGGAAAAAAGGTATTGCCATTTTGTTATTTACAGTGCTATATGCACAGCATCTTTTATAACAAATAAACAAAGCTCAACCACTTAACGCTAATCCTTAGCAATGCTTTTTCCTGTTACTTTTTTGTTTTTTTTTTAAGATGTTACTCTTGGTCCTCAGTCTCCACAGACTTTTAAATCTGTGAAAAGTTCTGTATAAAATGGTTAACAGCAAGGATGATTAGAGATAGAAAAAGGTAACATTTTTAACAAGGGACTTCTTAATCTGGAAAAAAAAGAAAAAAGATAGTAAAGCTTTTGGGTGAAGGAGAAAAAATACCACTGATCAATAAATTACTTGTTTCATTTGTCTGTGGGTGAGTTGCCCAGCTCTTTCCTGTCCTATTTATTTGGGATTGTTGACCTAATGGCTGTTAGACCTTGTGTGATCCTGTTTCTAAAATAACCAAGGAATAAGCTGTTTCTTTTGGGGGGTCATAAATTGCTGGAAAGAGCAAGTCGCAGAGTGAGGTGAGGCACTGACAGCAGTATATTGAGGTAAGAACAAGCAGCAGTGGTTATGTAGCATTATAAATAACTTCTGTACTTGACCTTCTGTTCATTGCATTGTAAAACAGTTTGGAAATACCTGGTTAAATAAAAGAGAACAATAGTATCGATGATGGGACACTGCAAAGTGCAATACAATCAAGCAGTCTTAAAGAGACAAAATGAAGCTATTTGAAGTACAGGACGTTTTTTATAGGTTTTTGAGTGGAAAGATTTCACAATTTTGTGATGGTCTTTTCAGCAGCTGCTTAACCGTGGGTGCATTTGCCTGCTTCTGGGGTGGATTTGTTCAGGATCATCCTGTCCATCAGAAATCCTTCAAAATCGCTTCCTTAAATTAGTCTTAACATGCATATCTCCTTTAGTATGGTCTATTCTAGAGCAGATCTTCCAACTTTCCTTTTTTTCTGTATAAATTCTGCGCTTTCAGGCATAGGAAGCTGTTGCTATTTTTGCATCGCATGTGAAGCTTAAGGTTGACTTCTAACAATTTTGTACCGGTTGTATTTATCCTGTCCTGCTAAATCCAATTCCATGGTTTCCTAACTGTTGCAGTGCTCGCTGTCGAATCTTGGTGGAGGTGGGAGATCTCCTCTGCTGATGTCAAACCACAGGCTCATCCAGCACAACAGCGTGTCTCCCGCAGTGGTCAGCAGTGGACGCCTGAGGAATTCAGAACAGGGCACACACCTCTGGCTGTTTCCTCAAAACATCCTTCCGCCTTCGGCA
Organism: Elanus axillaris; assembly: GCA_026212715.1. Lineage (NCBI taxonomy): Eukaryota > Metazoa > Chordata > Aves > Accipitriformes > Accipitridae > Elanus > Elanus axillaris. The sequence continues at coordinate 22,402,736 of JANZLQ010000037.1, read as the reverse complement.
GCTTGTAGCTTCCCATCTTCCTGCAGTGGGTGTGCTCCCAGGAGGCAAGGTGGGTACCTACTTGTCGTCTCCAGCGGCAGCAAAAGAAACTGCTTATGTTTGGTGTACAGAAAACATACGTTTCCCCACTGCAACAACAGCATCTGCATAGCACACTGTACTTCTCGTGTCCTTTCCCTGGATGGCAGGTTACTGATAATACATTGCTAAGCTTTTTTTCTTCAGTTTAACATGGTTATTTATTGATCTGCTTTCGGCAGTTGGTAAAATGCCAACTTGTGGTATTAGCTACTGGCCTCGTTTTGTTTAAACCTTATAAAATTTTATTGTTTCTCTTCAATGCTGAGAATGTGTAAATGTCTCTCCTAGAATGGTTTATAACAATGTTTTTGATATTTTCTGCCTTAACCCTTAAAACTCTCATTGTGCAGATTTCAGAAAGGGCACGTGTAAGATTCCCTCACCCATTCTTCTTGCAGCATTTGAAAAGGAACCGTTTTTAAGCCAGTGACCTGTCAGTAACAGTGCTGGGAGGGAGCGAGGCAGGCAGGCGGGCAGGGGAGAAGAGGCATGATGACATCCGGAATTCCAGCAGATACAAGTTGTCGTGGTTTAACCCCAGCCAGCAACTAAGCATCATGCAGCCACTCACTTCCCCCCCCAGTGGGATGGGGGAGAAAATCGGGAAAAGAAGCAGAACTCGTGGGTTCAGATAAGAACGGTTTAATAGAACATAAAAGAAGAAACTAATAATGATAATCATAACACTGATAAAATGACAGCAGTAATAATAAAAGGATTGGAATGTACAAATGATGCACAGTGCAATTGCTCACCACCTGATGATCGACACCCAGTTAGTCCCCGAGCGGCGGTCCCGACCCACACACCACCCAGTTATTTCCTAGATGTGACATCCCATGGTCTGGAATACCCCCTTGGCCGGTTTGGGTCACTGCCCTGGCTGTGTCCCCTCCCAGCTCCTTGTGCCCCTCCAGCCTTCTCGCCTGCTGGGCAGGAGAAGCTGAAAAATCCTTGACTTTATACTAAACGTTACTTAGGCACAACTGAAAACATCCGTGTGTTATCAACATTCTTCTCATACTGAACCCAAGACATAGCACTGTACCAGCTACTAGGAAGACAATTAACTCTATGCTAGCAGAAACCAGGACACAAGTTAATAATAAACAAGTAACAGCCCAAACAAAATTCTTAGCCAATTTCTGTATTTTAAAATACTGCAACAAAACATAATACTGTACCTTCTTAGAAAGCAGACCGTAAAGGTTTTTTCTTATGAATATCTGGATACTAATTGACCTTGTAGTGAAGAAAGAGATTCAGGAGAACATCTGGCCTGGGGATTGTTTTCCTGCCGCAGAAGTGTTGGAGAGCACTACAGTGTTTCTTGTATCAGTGAAGGAATGGAGACAGATGTGGCGAGGGTCACAGAACCTACTGACAGTCAATCTTCTTGTGTTGCTAATATGCTGTTGCCACATGCAGGTGTCTGTGTATTGATAAAGGGAATATATACAGAATGCTTTAATAAAATATGCTGACCCTTATTACTATAAAAAGGTTTGTTTATAAGGAGTCTCTTGGAAGATTTTCAGGAGCGTCACTTTTCAGGGCTGATACGTGACTCAACAGTTTGTATAGAAGAGAATTTCAAGAATATTTTGCGGTTAGTTAAATATGTTGTAATTTTAGGTTTTCCAGCTATGCTGTATCTGTTCTCTTATTATTTAGTCCACATTATCATTAAATTGTCATTTAAATTTTTGTTGTCTCTTGTTACCCAATTAGATTGATTAGTCCCCATTCTAGTGAGAACACTCCTTGCAGAGCTACAGAGAATTTATCCTGCTGTAGCCTGGTCGTGTTGCTGCAGACTTCTCCATATTCAGCCTGACCTGTACCTTGACGAAACTAAACATGTATAATTTTAAGAACAGAGGAAGCAGGTGTAGTAATGGTGTCTGACCTCCTGTGTCACAAAAGCCATTGGGTGAAATAATTGCTTTGCTTGTGTCCTGTTTGCAAACTGCCATTTTGTATGGATCAAAAATTATTAGTGAAGAAATGGAAATTAAAGGGCTTGAAAACAGTTATTTAGATCATGTAAGCTGTTTTTCATTATTTAAACTTTGGCTTTGAGTTTTTTGTAATTATATATGGAATAGTTGACTTTCATAATCCCAGATTGGATAATAAAAGATTAATCAGTTGGCAAGAGCATAAACTCTGGGAAACAAAAGTAGGTGCGACAATGTTGAGAGGAAACGGCGTACTCAAATTTCTTGGTATTTCTGATAGTTATTGACAACTTTTTGTACCCAGTTATAAGTTTATGGTGTCAGTTTAACTTGAGAGCTAATTTTGTTTAGCTCCATGTAGATAACTGAGGAAGACCTGGTTGCAGTATCCAGCAGGTTCAGGAACTTTACACAATGTGGGTCCTCCCAAAGAGTTAAAGAAACTAATAGAATATACTCGTCCATATCCTTTCTGCACTTGTAATAGAGATAATATTGATGACTTTCATTTTAATAAATCACCTAGCTAGTATTTGCAGTGAGTTGCTTATGCAATTAAAATTCCAGTCTAATTCAGCTTCCGTGTATGAAAGATCATAGTAAACCAGCAGACTCTGTACCCATTCCTCTGTCTTGCGATGCTTCGTATTTCTCTTGGTGAAGTTAATTGTAGATTTCATTTGGGTTTTACTGCTAAAGAATGCCACTGCTTTGATACCACGTAACAGCCTTGGAAGCAGATTGTGAAAGCAGGTTTTTTTTTCTGCTTTATTTTTGTTTTAATTTTGCTAGGCATTTCATTTGTCTCTAAACCCTGCAGTACTGCAAAAATGGCGCTGTAATTCTTTGTGTAGAAAATACTGGCACCAGATCTAATGTTAGCCTTTTCATTACTCACCTTTTATGGTAATAATCAGAGACACCCAGAGAAAAGGGGTTGTGTAACGTACAGTAGCAGATTTCAACTGGGTCTAAACAGATGGAAGCAGGAAATGAGAAATAGTGACAAACATTACATGCCTTGTCTTCTTTGTAATAAATTCATCTGAATGCTGAGTTGCTGTGTATATCTGCAAAATCAGTCCTCATCTAATTTTAGGAGGACAATTTGTTTTATGTTTGGCATCTATATAGCCTTTGGCTTGTCCCCTGTGGCAGTAGGCATATAATACATTTTTTTATAGAGCTCTGTTTGCTTTTGTGTGTTTCTTTGCAGCAATTAAATGTTTTAATTTCTTACTTCCTAAGAATTTGTTTCTGTTCTTAGTTCTCTCTGTCTAATCCATGCTTCTTTGCTGCAAATGTTAACACTGCTATTCAAAGGCAAGAAAGGAGTTTCACTGGTGCCATGGTAGAAAGGGTGAAAGATCAAACTACTTCATTCAGTCTTGCGTCTTGTTACACCAGTATCAGGTAAAACACAAGTATTATGACTGATAGTGCCGGGTGTCCAGGAGTCACAGCCCTGAAGTTTGTTTTGATTCGCAAGGCTGTAACACAAAGGACTTACAAAATTCTTGTGGCTTCTAGAATTGCTTGTTAGAGATACAACAATTGAAATTCAGTAGTGCTAATCAAGGTCAAGAGTAACGTACTGTCGTGCTGTATATTACAGGCAGTAAAATACGAGAATTGGAAGGAAAGCCATGGCCATAGAAGAGAACCAAAAATAACATTAATTAGATGTAGTGTCTGTTGCCAGCTGTGCATAATTGTTCAAAAGCAGTATTTGCCCAAATTCATCTAATTAACAAAGCAACCCATCTGAGTTGTGACCCACTCAGTTGGCATGGGTCATTATTTTAGGCACATAAGGAAGTGTGACAATAAGGCAGTAACACTATGCAGATCTGAGTAGGGATGAAGACACTATTGCAAATAAGTTGTATTAGCTGAGTTTGTTAATGTAGTCCTAAAGGATGTTCACACAAGGCATTTTTCATTCAACCAGTTGTTACTGCTGCAGAACCCAGTGATGAGAAAGAGGGATGTCTGCTCCAGCAAAGGGAGAGGGTCTGGAGGCAGCAGGCTGAAGGACTCTGCTGGTGGAATTACCTACATGGAGCTTCTCAGCTGCTGCCCCAGCCAAGCAGCTCCAGCAAAGGATCATGCTTAAAGTTGGTAGAAGGAAAAGAAATGGCTGAGGCATACACATGGTATCCCACCGTAATGGCAGGGCACGTGTACTGATGGGGCATCTCTACAAATGTATGTTCTCTGACTTCTTTGAAAGACCTCAGGTGGAGTTGGAAAGCCACAAATCTAAACTGTGAATTGAGGCATGTTCGGCATTCTGGTTCAGGCCTTGCCTTGTGAGGAAGTCAGTGGTCTGACGTGACAAACTCCCCAAGGTGTTCTGAATGTCAGAGTGGGTGTGCTCTGCTGTGTGCAGAGTGCAGGGATATGGATGTGTAGCAGGAAATTTAGGCGATGAAAAAGCACAGTTTATTCAGAACCAGTTAATTCTACATTTTGTTGGTACAAAGTGAAGAATATTGCAGAACGTGACCACATATTCATAAAAATAAGATCTTAAATTATTTTTCTCCTTATGCCACCTGTTCTAGCAGCTAAAATAATGTGAAATTTTATATTGTATTATTACTTGGAAATGGAAACAAATGAGAAAAAGCTGCGTAGCAGTAATTTTCATTCTGTGCTATCCATTCCCATGTCAGGTCTCTATTAGTCATGATCAGTGGCAGTGCAGGCAGGGCTACTGCTTCTTATGCTTGTGGGCAAACGTTTGCATTGTAACTCATTGATTCTGGGAAATCATAATAGAACTGAGACTGTGCTTACTCCTGTGACTATTTGCTTACCTTAAGTTTGCAGAGGCTGATTGAATCTGAAGATAAACAGCGTAATATTTCCAGAAGAGGTATTGGATTCATAAATCTTCAGTTCATCCCTTTCTTAAAATTTCATATTCTATAAAGAAAGATTGTAGATGGGGGTAACCAAAATGTGGAACAACTAGTTCAATCATCCCTTCCACTGATTTTCCTAGTACTGAATTATCCTTCCTTACAGTAGTGTACGTGCCTCCATTCTACGTGACTCCCACTTACCAACTTGAGGATATTGCCGTTAAGGTGCAGAATTACTGTCAGAATATTTTTGATAGAAATAAGGCATTTACTGTCCTTCATAAAAATCAAAATAGCTCCTTGCACCGAGGGATTATTAGAGGTTTTCAGCGTGGATATAATTACCAGTATGGCAATTCACGTGTCACTTGTTGACTTGCTTTACATTCTTGACTCACCGTATTGGCCGTTGATGCCTGTTTTACTGGGTGAAAAGTTATTTAAAGGTTGGTGTTAGCAAATCGGAAAAAATCTCCAAACATACAACTGTGTATAATTGCTGAGTGCTGAAGCGTAACGTTTTACAAACCTGTGTCACTGAGCGGCTTGTCTGTTAACAGTAGTTAGATAAAACCTTACAAGAAGTTGGATGGTTAGGTAGGAGCTTACCTTACAGCTGGGACTGATGATTGTAGAAGTTGGCAATTAATTCATGTAGAATAGAGAACTGGGAGAAGAGAAAGATTAGGAAATAGTTTTGTGTGAGATGCTGAAGTCAGGTCATGCTTTCAGGCAAATGGGTTGTAGGGTAACTTGTAAGAACAGCCAGGTCGGTTTAGAAATCCCCAGACTGGTATAGAGGGAGATTTGAATTTACTGGCTTTTATATAGAGAAGGAACAATAAAGCTGAAGTATTTAGAGAAGAATGTGACAACAAGCTTTATCATTCCGCTTTCTGAAAGGGAACTAGACCAACAGTCTTCAAATATGATGACTTTAATAATATAGCTAGTTTTGTAGTTATTAATGCAATAATTACTCACAGTGTGAATTATTTTCTTCTAGGTAGGTACAAGAAGAAGGACCGATAGTGTACGAATGTTTTTAAATCTGTGCAGTGAGAGTATGTACTGTAACAGAAGTTAGAAATGTTTCTTGGTTGATCTAACATTCTTCAGTTAACACAATGCAGTGCTAGGTATGAACCATGCCATGATTCTGTTAAAAATGCCACGTGCTAAATATAATTTTTGTACCTTCTTAGATCATTGCAGTATCTTGGCAGTGCTTGTACTGGATTCTGTATAAAACTAGAGATTTGTCAGTGCTGTTTGAATACTTAGGAATAGGAACGCTCCTTCTTGTAGCTATCTGGTGTCTCGGTCTGTGAAGTTCCTTGCAAAAGAAGACAAGTCCAAGGCTAATGTTTTGTGGAAATATTAATGCATCTGTTCTTTCAGGCCATGCTTTTATTGCCCCTTGTTAATATGCTGAAATGGAAATTTTCTATTGTCTATTTTAGAGAGAAAATCTTGTTCAGAAGACCTGTAGCTGAGAAGTGTTGTGGATGATTAATAAAGGAACAGATTTGTCTGATGTTCCACTCAAGGACCATGTGCCTGCCAGAGACGGGAGTTTGGAAGGGTAAAAGTTAGAGAACTTCTAGTTCTCTAAAGTTTCTAAAGAAGTTGTAAATTTGAAAGCAAAGTTTTAACTGCACTGATACAAGCAGGAAAAGGAGCTGAATCAATAGCAGACTGACATGAGAAGAATTTGTCTTAGCTTTCCAAGCTCACCAACTTTGAATTAGTACTGTCACGTCTCTGACTTGTAGGCCCTTTGTTGCGTCTAGCTCTATGTCTTGTAGTCCGTAACTACTGCAGGTAGATGGCACCCATCAGTTTCATGTAGTCTTGCAGATAAGGATATTCCATTTAATGTGCCTAATGTTGGACTTGGGCACTTGAAAAACCTTGGCCTGCAGCTCTAGCAGTGTAAAAGCTGCTGTACAGAAGCGAGTAATGAGAGCAGTGGTTTTGTGAGCAGTGGCTCAGGACAGCAAAGGCAAGCTCTCCTTTCTCAGCCTGCTGCCTCCTGTTTCACACTGGGATCAGGTGTTGTGCGTATTCCTGCAGGACCTGTGTGCTGCCTGACCTTGCATATGTTTGGTGGCGCGCCGGGTTACACCAGTCAAGAGCCCTTGCCATTATGTGGCCTTGTAATGGGAGGAGGAGCAGTCCTGGGAGATTGTTGATGGTATAAGGTTTTCCATCTCATGGTCTGTCTTTCAGATCTAACACCTGTTTTGGTGATTGAAAAGTTGTCAACAGTGTGGTAACCTTTTGTACTGCCTGCTCTTGCCCTGCCTGAGCTAACAAAATAGAAACTTGCTTTGTACTGGTTCACTAGAGAACATCAGAACATGCCTCACACTTTTTTTTCCTCTATGAAAAATGCAACCCAATACTCACCTTCATATGGTTTTGAAAACATGGAGCTCTTCCTATAGTAAAATTCTGTGTATAAGCCGCATTGAAAACAGTATATTGCTTTAAAATACAGCCCTTCAAAACTCTTAGAAGGTATTCAACACTGCAGCCTTAGTTTATCTCTCATCAGATTATATGAGATTTTCTGGCATCTGTTGCCTAAGCATTCAGAGTAATGAATCACTTTCATCTTGTGCTGGGCACACAGTCTGCACATACGTGCTGCTGCTACCTCCTGCATGGTGAATGAGGAATGAGAAGGTCAGTTTAGGATGTAGAGTTTTTCAGAAGTAAGTGTTGCACATCTGTTGAAAATATTCCACTTATGTGGAAGTATTCTTCCCCTCTTCCCTTCCCCCCGTTGAAACAGGATAGCTGATAATCTCATGTATGCCACAGGAAGTTTCTGGCTAAGTAAAGTAATTAAATCAAAGGTTGATGCATATAAAAATTCTCAAATGTCTTATTTTCACCTATTTTAACTTTTCCAGTCTGAAAGGGACCTTTGGTTCAAGGTTTCAGCTGACTATAATGCAGGTGGTTTGGAAGTGTATCGTGGGAATGAACTGTTTTGACTCACCTTCATACCTCTTTTCCTTTGGTTTTAACATGTTTTTTTTCCCCTGCTAGTTAGCTAAAAATGAGAAAACGTCTTTCTCGTTTTCCCACTTTTGTGATAGGGATTCTTTTTAATACTCTTCCTCTAAACCATTTAGTAAAGAAAGTCATCTCACTACATAAAATCTTCCCATAACTTCACTGAATAAAGGTCAGGGTTTGGTGCTGATATTAATGGAAGAGAGTAATGAATTGTAAAATCCCTTCTAATATTTGTGGCATGTCTCCAAAACAAAAGATTTAAGCTACATATACTTATCATTTCCAGGTATTTGAAAGCACTTCTTTCTTCCATTTGTCTGCCTTGAGTTCTGTTCTTTTTCTGTTTATTTATCTGCAGTTGAGCATCCACCAAAGCCAGGTTTTCATGCCTGGTGTTGAGGGTGGGATGGACTTCCCCTTAACAAAGCTGCGATGGCATGAAAGCTCAGGACAAGGGGAACAGCAAAGGAACTAAAGTAACTCTCCGAGATGAAATGGCACACCAAAAATAATGTTTCTCAGTTCAGAGAAAGAAGACCATGTCAGATTGTCTGTGTGGCACGTGGATAGAGATGACAGTGCAGAAAATGAGAGCAGGGACTCTGCATCGTACTTCTGTGCCAGTTCTTAAATCCACATAGGAGGCAAACGGTAACGCTGCTGCAGTCCTTCTGCCGAGCCAGTGCATCCCAGCAAGCCTTAAATAGGACATTTCACACTAGGAGCAGAGCTGTGTCAATCACGGCTTGTCGATTGTTAAACTTCCGTGAGCTTTCAGACTCCTGCGATTTGAGTAGTGTGTATCTTGGCAAAAGGACACGCGTTATCTCAAATGCCATCTGTAATAGCTTACAGACCTTTTTATAATGTGCCCAATTTTTATCTGTCAAAGAAAGTTAAAGGAACAATATATTTTTAAGTTATAACTGGAATAATTTGAATTCTGGTAGGCACAGCAGAGCAATCTTTCAAAAAGCGTTATGTTCAGAAATGTTTGAGGTCTGGTCTGAAGTCAGCAGGAATTGATGGTAAGATTCAGATGTTGGTGAGCTACAGAGAGGCCCTTGGACAAGGGCAGCAGTTGAGAAAGTGGTTTAAATCTACTTTCCAGCTCCCCCATATTTGTAATTGTTTATTTTTTTATGACCCTTCCTGCAATCTCACATGTTCATTTGAACATTGGCAGGCTTAATGAAGGAAATTAGCATTAGAGACTCAAGAAGGTCTGTGTATTTTAAGGTTCCCCAGGTACCTGTGCTTGCTCCTGCATTTTGAGAAGGCAGTGGTGCTGCAGAGCAGCATGTGTTCGCGCACCTTTGCTTCATGTGTTCTGTTCTAGCACAGTGCTTTAGCCCAAATCCTAGAAATAATCAGCATTTACTAGGTGGTGTTCTAATATGGAAGTGTAAGGGCAGCATCTACACTATGTCGGTCTCTTCCCCCTTTCTTTAACAGTCACATTCACACTGGCTGGAAAATTTGTGAGTCAGGAGAGTCTCAGATTATAGATTCAAACTTGAATTTGTAAACCTTCCAAATAAAAGACCAAATTAATGGGATTTAATGAAATACAAAATATTTTTCTTTTGACCCAAATAATGTCTTTTATTTGTTTGGAATCAATTTCCTTCTGTAGTTCATTGGGGAAAAAGATGCTTATTTTTAGGTGTGACACCGGTATTTCCTATGGTTTTGTTGATTGGCTGTGCAGCTGTAAAAAGATTCTTCTATTGTTGTAGCAAAATTTGTGCAGCCCCTCCTTGCATCAGTAGTCACAAGGGCAGAAGTGGAACAAATGCTGTGTTTGAGCATATATGTAAATCAGAAGTATATCCTTAAGGACTATACGATTATTCTAGCAGGAATTTCGTGTATGTTAAAGACTGAGCACGTGGGACTATCACCATCAGTTAAATTGGTAGCTAAGGCAGAAGTGGATTTTATTTCAATTCCAAGATAATTTAAAATAAAAATACGGATTTTATTCAGTGGCCAAGACTGGCCAGTTGCATTCAGAACTTTTTTTCCTACTTTGCTGAAATCCTTCACCTTAGCTTGTACATCCCAGCTATTGACGTGCTTTATTTTCAGTATGGGTTTATAGTGCATGTTAAAATGTCAGATGAACTGTTTAAATAGAACATCACGGTGACATAAAATTTAGTCCTTGCTGTCCTGATTATTTCATGATGAATGATGCATTGAGAAATATAGGGTAGGAAATAAGGAGAAAAACAGTGATACATTCAGTACTGAGCAAGAAAGTACTATTGCCAATTAGGTTTTAATGTGAAAAATTATTAATGTCTAAGAGTAATTTCTTAATGATCTTTAAGAAAAGATACTGGATAATTACAAGTGATTATTTTTATTGAACAGTAACTGCAAAGTATAAAATTATGGAAATACTGATACTGTTCTACCTGTTCACCAGTCTATGCATTTTGTTACGCACCAAGTTCAATATTATGG
>JANZLQ010000037.1:22361441-22392304 GCA_026212715.1 Elanus axillaris | reverse complement strand
GGAACAGGAGGGTGAGTTTAAGATAGTTTGGGAAATGCATGTTTCATATGAAGAATATACCTAAGGAAAATATTTGTTCAGTTATTAATTTAAACTTAGAATCCAAGCTAATAATCTAGCAGAACCACAAATACTGGGTTTAGAACTAATGATTTGCATAATCAATATTTTTGATCAACCTTTTTCTTAAAAAATACTCTAATTTTAAGAAAAAAAGAAGACAGATCACAAAATCTCATTTCATTGCCAGTTTTCTTTTGCTGCCTCACTCATAGTCTGCTGTTGCTTTAAAACAGAAAATTGTTTTGACAGTGTCAAATACCAGGCTTGGTACTGAAATTAAATTGGATTTTAATTCTTCCCTCTGCTGAAAGTTAGCAGATCTGTTTGTTCACCAGCCACTTGGCATATGACCTTGAGCAAGACAGCAGCAAGGGCTAAACTTTTTGAAAAGTGGTCTCTAATTAGAAGAATTTCTATTCTCTGATGTGTGCCTTGCGGGTACTTGAATCAGAATGCAAGAAAAACACATTTGTTGGGCCTTGCTTCTATGAGAAGGAAAGCCAAAGTCTCATGAATAAAGAAACCCTCTGACCTTGGCCACTCACTTGAAAAGAAGCACAAATAGCATTTTCAGTAGGTGAACCCCTGTGTACAGGTTACGTCCCGGAGTTTCTGTAGAGCTGGCAGAGCGGTGGTAACGTCTTCAGCCAAACTGGTGCTGATGGGAAACTCTGCTTAGGAACCAAGGCAGAGGACCGTAGTGTGCTCGTTTTCAAGTTTTGTTAGTGTTTCGCAGCTCCTGTTTTTCTCTCTTCCCCACCCAACGCACCTTACAAGTAGGTGATCCTGCTCCTGGAGGAACTCAGTAGCACACATGAGCTAAAGAGAGAGCTTGATTCCCAGTTTAACCAAAGAGGAAATCGGTAGTAATCACAAGCACTATCTGTAGTCCGTTGGCCAAGCAATTTTGAGGAAATACTTGTGAATGACACCTTGTGCTGAACTTGCCAGCGTTTAATTTCTGTGCAAGGAAAGCTAGACCACACCGTAGTCTTGCCTGTTTTAAACCACACAGTTTTAGTGAAGTGTGCGGGACTTAGCTCGAGGTACCTAGCGTATCTGTCTTGTCTAGCATATCTGCATAGAAATACTACTTTCTTTCTTTCATCAAGTTAAAGCTTAAGAATCCAAGGAGTGTGGTGGGGTGTGACTTTGTTAATCTCAGGGATATTCTGAGCTACGCCAGGCTGTTTCAGAGATTGGGAGTCTAGGAGTAGGCTACTCGCTTCCTGCCGCGGAAGATGCAGGGCACAGTCCAGTCATCTGTCCTTAATGCAGTTAGTTAATCTGGATTTATTTACATCCTTTGCTGGATTGAGGCCTACATACCCTACTCTTTGTTAAATAAATTCCCCAAGTTTGTATTCTACGGAAACACAATCCCTTTGCAATAAGGACATGTGTTTGGTTTTTTACTGTCACTGGCCACTATAACATCTCCTCCCTGTTCTCTTAAGCACTTGATGTGAAAATATAGGCAAGAAGTACTGAAATAGGTAAGAGGCTTAGTCTGTTCTTAATTCACATTAACATGTGTCTCAGTTTGTACGCTTCATAAACAAAGAGATTTGCCGGCAACTTGTTAGAGCCTCTGCAGGCACAAAGCTGGAAGGTAGTTCTATGCAAATTTTTCACGCTTTCTAAAAACTAAAGCATAAAAGTGGCAAATCCTGATGTGGCAAGAGACACTCCAGCAAAACAAAACCAAGAAAATACCCCAAACGTTTTTTTTACTTCTTCCATGACTATTTAAAATTTTGAAAAACAAGACTTGCGTGCATTTTCTGCATGTCTCAGGGGTGACCTGCGTCTCTAGTATTTAAAGCTTGTAACTGGTGGTTTTGCTGAACTATGGAAAGGGTTATCTTCTAGTATTATTTTTTTGTTTGCAGGTTTCTCAAATGCAGCAACTCATTCTAGTTCATAATTGCTCGAATAATCTCACCTCATTTGTTTCCAGCAAAGCCACCTAGATTGACACTTCAACAAATTGAAAGTTCAGTGTGGAATAAAAGCTAGTGACAAAACCTGACTGCTTTGTACAGAGGCATGAGATTAATGGTTAAAATTATTTAGCTGCCATGCTTTTGCCTTTGTGAAAACCAGAGCACTGAGTAATACTGATCTTATTTTGAGAGAGCTTATTTTGCACCTTCTCACCCCACTTCTAACTACTTTTAGTGCATTCTTTCTTTTTACTTTCTCTGGCCGTAGTTTGCCCCTCTGATGGTTTGTTTGGAGATGCTGTGCCTGAAGCACGGGAAACCCCAGCACCAGAAGCACAGCCGGCCGGCAGTCCGGGTGGATGTGGTCTGCTGCCCTCCCGGGCGTGCAGGTTGCAGTAGTGACATGTTTTCAGAAGGATGTCAGGAAAGCGAGACCCTCAGGGCCCACTGATGTATGCAGTGTGTTGTCCTGGGAGGAATGGTGAGTATTTATTGTGAATGTATAATTTACTGGTGCAAGGAGACTCTCCTTACAGGCTCTCACAGAATAAAACCACTTCTACTTTTGTCTAGGGTCCTCTATTTACCAGTAGTGATGTTTTTAAGGCTTTTAATGTAGTGACTTTCCAAACTGAAAACGTACATTAATGCAAAAGCAGTCAGAGCTATTGGACATGTATAGAGAGACCTGTCCACAAACCTCTTGATGTGGGTTCTTCATAATTGCTTTTGTCCTTAAATCCTGAGAGTGACTTAGTGACTCTGGGTCCTCTCTCTCTTGTGTCTTTGGGCATCCAGCAGCCTTCCTTCGAAGGTGCGTTATCTGCCGATCTCTCAGCTGCCATTATTTCCCATTTCACAGGCTTAAAAACTCTCATGCGCACACTGATTCGGCTTGCTATTGTGAACCTGCTGTCTGGTGGGTCTCCTTATTTTTATGCATGTGGAAGTAGCTATTTCTGAATAACCTTTTGAAAAAGTCTTAGAGAGTTAAATGTGGCTGAAAAATCTATAGCAGACTATTGTAAGGACATAATAGAATACGGCACAAAAGAAGGACCTTCATGCAGGGCTTTCTAACCTAATTATGTAGCAAATATGTAACTGTATCAGAGACTGTTGTTGAGCTTTTAAAAATTCTATAGAAAAGTTAATATTTTCTGTTCCACTAATAGGAGATCAGGGTTTGTGTGTGGGTGCCAGTTTTATTAGCAGGTTTATTAACTTCCTTGCTACCATAGTTATGGCTTAGAAATAGACCTTATTTTTTTCCTCTTCAGCGTGATTGTTGTTGTTGTGGTGGGGTTTGTTGTTGTTGGTGGTTTTTTTTGGTTTTTTGTTTTTTAAACCAGCTTTACTTATTTACTTACAACTGTAACGTCTCAGAATCCTGATTGGGGCCAGCACCCTGTTGCATTGAGTACCTTACGTTAAAGGAATTATATATAAGGTAGTAAATAAACTTGCTTGAGGCATTGATAAAACAGAAACTTTTTTTCTTTTTTGGGGGTTCAGTCTGTTGCATGTGTATTCTGCAGTCTATCTAGCAAGGAAACATTAGACCTGATTTGTCAACGTAGTTACAGACAAGCTTAATTCCGAGTCGGTGAAAAATCCCACTGATTTGCTCAGGCTACTCATTTGTTAGAGATAGACAAGTGCTAATATACAATGATAAATTGACTTCATAATGTGCAAACCATGCATATGCTGGTTTTGCAGGTGAATTTAAATACTATCATACACTTGTGATAAATAATTTGGAAAAATCCTTACTTAATCACATGAGTTACCTATCCATGCCTCTCCAGAAACATTACCAGCAAAATTCCTACTTACCCAGTGGTGCCAGCAGTGTGGTTTGGGATTTTCCGTGTACTGTCAAAGAGGTTTCAAGAATGGGTGTCCCATCAGGGTGAAAGCTGACCAGTGATGGGCAAAATAATCACTTAAATGTTAAGGCAGGGCAGGGAGGGGCGACACAGACCCAACCTGAAATTAAAAGCTGTTGTAGTGGCTAGTACAGAAATATTCATAGCATTATTAGATAAATCTAAAAGCTTAATAATAAAGATGTTCTCAGTAGAGCAGTTGTGTCCTGAGGAATTGGTTGTGGTTTCACTTCATGTAAGTTTTACCCATTATTAGGAGGTAAAAACAGTTGCGGTGCCTTTACAATAAGAGAAGAAGAAAACAGGAGCTGTATGCTGGGCTTTCTGGCTTCCAGAAAGCTTGTAGGTAGTTTGCAAGTAAGTGCAAAGTGCGTTTGGTGGAATGGGAACTGAGGCCTTGCGGTGGGCAGGAGATAAAGGATAAATGCTAAGAAACAGTTTTCTGCTGCATCCTCCCCTGCAAGGATCTTGGTGATAATCAGCGCTGTAAGAAGCGTATCATCTGCCCGCATTGGAAAGGGGAGTAGAGTATGTTCAAGGGAATGATAACAAAAAATTAGTTTCCGTTACCAGTGGAAGGATGACAAAACCCTCAGATCATTTTCCTTCCTGGTAGTGACTCCAAAAGTCATAGGTTCTGGGTTTGTTATGCAGGCCTACAAGTTGTGACAAAATTCAGCCTGGTTTACCAGTTCTGCAGATTGGAGAAATATTCCCCTCGCCTCGTTCTTGTGTGTGCATGGAAGCATGTACACGTGTGTGCTTGCGTGTACATTAATGCACACACAGAAAATAGAACTCAGTGGAATTCTACAGCTGCATCTGAAGTTAATTGACGTGAAATTAATGAATTTCAGTTCCTTAAAGGACAAGCTTGCAAACCATTGCATCCACAACAGTAAGGAGGGTCAGTTCTCTGTCTCCTTTTTGTGTCTCTCTAGACCCATAGCCTGTGGACAAAGCAATGTTACGTTTGCCTAGAGCCAGTTGCCCTTGTTCTGTACTCATGCGGTGGACTGGAAAGGTGGCCAGAGCTGCTTGAAATATCTGGCGGGCTCGTTATGAAGGTACTTACAGAACCTGTTGTCATCTCCTGTGAAGAGCTGAGGCCAGCTTTCTGTAGCTGCCTGATGACCTGAAAGGCACGTAGGAGTTTGGGCACGCTTTCTTTGTCTGAGTTGCTTTTACCATGTATTTTTGGATGAAAAGACAAACTACAGAAGATGCAAAGGTTAAAAGGAGAACCTAGCAGCAGCTGGATTTAATGTCTCTGGTCTGAAAATAAAATACGTTTAGATTGAAAAAAACATTGCGCTGAGGTTTTTAAAAATTAAGAGAAATTATTAGTTTAGGCATCCATTTCCATAGCACTGACATGCCGAGAGCGCAGTGTTACTGGACGCGTGTTCCCTTTCATACCAGCCTGTGTCATGTTAATCCTTTCATCAGTGCAATTGCTAGTTGTAGCCAGAATGTATGATGGTGGTGCAGCATTTTTCTTCCAGCTGTCCTGAAGAGGTGATTAACTCACACACTTGCCACACTTAAAGGAAATGGGGCGTGCAGAAATAGTGGCAAGATGCCTTGTTAATTGCTGTTACTGTGACATAAAAGCTTCATTGAGAAATAATTATCCTGGTATTTAGAGTGAGGTATTCAAAATGTCCAGGTAACCCAAAATGTTGGTTGACTTCTGCATTCACATCAGTAAAAAAACTCGTCATGACCATTTGCTAGTCATAGCTCTGTTGATCACTGTAAAAGAAAATGAAAACTGATGCTCCCAAATGTAAATGCTCAGAGCAGCCACAAGAAAAACCCGTCAACAAGCTTTAGGGTAGCTGTTACCAGTGGAATCTCAGAAAGGCTTGGAAACTTAAGTCTTACTGAATAGTAGTAACTGACACCTTAGAATTTTCAACATGTATTACTTCATACCTTGTTGCCCTTAGGACCTTGCCTAATGATATGACATTAATTTAGATCTGTTTCTGCAAACTATGGTTGGTTCCCTATGTCACATTGTAACACAGAGAAGTTACTCAGGATAGTAGAAGATCTGCTCTTATACAGACTGTATATAAATCTGATTTTCTTTAGCATCCGGTTCTGAAATGAATAATTATATTTGATACTGTGTTTGGGTTTTTTTCTGTATTACAACTTACTAGTATAAAAATTTGGCAAAGCTATGGATATTAAAAATAGTTATCACCCAAGCCAAGCCATATTTCTAAAGCTGCTGCTTATCTTAAATCTACAGTGTCTGCTTTGCCAGACGAGTGCTTTGTGATGTGCTGCAGCTTACTGTGACCATGCGATGCGGAACAGGCGCGCACGAATGGAGAGCCTGGCTCTGTGACCTTCACTCATGAGAAGCTCACTGTGCTTTTTTTACCTGGTATCTGCACAAGAACTGCACCAGATATACAATAAAAGAAATTTTTACTTATCCGTTGTTCTGCCTTCCACAGGAGTGAGTGTCGTTTTTCCTTTCCCCTTTCTTTCTTTTTAGCTTCTCTAAGAACCTTTGTTCTCCTCTTACAGAAAGAGGAGAAAAGGAGTAGCTTTGTAGCAGGAATACAGAGAAGAGACCCCTGCCTGAAGATGAGTAGGATGGTGGGCAATCAGAGCAGTTTGGCTAACCAGAGTGCTTGCTTTCTGCTTCTTAACATGTTGAAGCTGGACTGCAGCAGTGTTAGCAGAGTGACTATTTTTGTATGCAAATACTGTTCGAGTTAATGATTTCTGGGATCAGTAACCACTGGTGTTGGTAGTAACTAATTCTTTCTTTCTTTCTGAGAAGGATGTATAATCTTACATTACCAGTATTATGTAATTAGAGCATGGAAATTCATCTTTGACAAGCATGGCAATGCTTGTAAATGTTGCTTGTGTGAGTGTTTGTACATGTATTTGTTTTGCATTATTATTGCATAGGCTTTTTTCAACAGCTTTTAGTGAATTACTGAGTTTTGGCAGCGATAATCATATTTACTTGGCATAGCTATCTTTAAAAAAAAGTTCTGCTGTGTCCAGGGTTTTCTGACTCGTCATCTCTCAGTGTTATATTTGTAGCTGCTTTTTATAAACGTTGAGGTATGAACTTCATTCTCTAAATGCAGAGAACAATAGCAAAAGGGTTGGTTATTTTTTTCTGAACTCAGGGTAGAGTAATAGTAGTAAAATTATTTATGTGCCCTTCTCCTAAGCCATTTACAGGTGTTAATCTTTACCATATTGCTTGTTAATCCCGCTGCTGGCAAGCCAAGAGATTGTGTGTCGGGGATGAAGTCAGTCGCTTCCACTTCCTCCCTTGTGTCGCCCTGTTTCTCCTAACTCTTCCATTTCCCCCTCTAAACAAAAGGAGACTATTTCAAAGTGATTGATGATCATCTCCTTTTTTCTTTCATTAACTGCTAACTACCCTAGAAAGGAGGCTTGCTGCTGTAACACCTGACAACAGATGGTCAGATGAAATAAAATAGATAAGGAGAGCTGGAGTCCATCAGACCAATTTATACAGTGGACTGTAGAGAGGAACAAATTGGAAGTAATACTGGGCAATCAGAGTGGTGTTTTTAGTTATTTAGTAATTGATAAGCCGGTGCCCTTAACTCTTGTTTGACGATACCGAATTGTTATCAAGGATGTTTCTGAAGCTCTTGGACACTGTCATCAAGATTTCCATAAAATACATTCATTAATACGCAAAACCTAAAGTGCCCTTATATTGATTGCTTGCTCTCTAACATCCAATCAAGAAATTTTCACCAATTCATCTCTTATGCGTGCAGCTTTGTTTATGTACCCTCCTCCCAAGAAGGATTTGCATTATGCTGGTGAGTGTCTACACCTACTTGTTTGCATGTAAGGTGAGACTTTGAAACAGTGGGGTTCATCAGTCTGGGGGATACTCTCATCTCCCGACAGTAATCTCTTTTGTATAACCAACAAAAAGAAATATGCTCCTCTGTAGAGAACAGGTCAGTAGCAACACGGGCAGCTCTAGCTGTGGTCTGTGAAAGGGGCTAGCTGTCCCCATGCAGTATAGAGGGAACATAGAGGAACCAGTCTCATCACTCGAGCACCCAAAAATGCCTCCCTTAAAGTTCATAATTAGTGAAGTGAGCTTTCATTAGATCTAAATAGGCATGTTGTCCTATTATTCTGGAAACCCCAAAGACAACTTGGGTTTCACAAGGATGTATCAGGAGCAGGCTGAACTCCTCAGTTGTTTGTCTTTGCCTGGGTATGGTTTGAGCTCTTGAAACTCCAGAATCCTCTGAAAGAAAATTTCCAGGCTAGAATCTATTTCAGATCATCTAGAAAGGAAAGACTTGTAGAGCTGTTGTTCCTGTCCAACCAAATCTTATTTATTGTAGGGGAGAGTTTAGCGCTATTAAACTTCAGTGTCTGCTTTCTTTCAGCTGGTTAATTAATCTCTTTCTGCTCCTTCACCTTCATGATGGAAACTTTCCTGTCTAGTACGGAAATATCTTTCTAGGGAGCCAAATTACAAGGCAAAGTGGACACTTTTGATGCATTTAAGAAATGTTTTCCTTCAGGCTTTCCACGGAGAGTGCTCTAGGGCCCTGTGTGTGCCATCCTGCCATCTGAACCTTGTTAATGATTCCACCAGTCTTTCTGATCAATGATTGCATTCTTTATGCACCACGTTATCTCCCTCCTGGAATGTAATGGAGATTGGGAAGGGGGAAGGGGTGTTAGACAAGCCTTCCCAAAGTGTTGCTAGAAAGATGAGAATAAATGGACTCGGAAAATGAGTAGTTTCAAAATTCATACTAAATAAATGGTGTGTGCCTTTAGAATGATTTCAATGATAACACATGGCCTAATAAAGACCATCAGTAACTAGGATATTTTTCCAAGTTATTTAAAACTGGAAGATTGCTAGGAACAGTCCTGGCAGAAGTCATGCTGTGCCTGCCTAGGCTGTGGAAGAGCTTCATGAGCCATGCATCGCTGCCCCGTGCCCAGGGACCACGCTTTTGGGATTAGGAGTCCCGTCTGCCTCTTTCAGGGCACCGGCTAAACTGCAAAGAGCATAAAAGCTTCCCTTCACTTTTTTTTTCTTTCTTTGGGGATGTGGAGCAGTTGAAAGATGAGTGAATGTCTGAATGTGTCGGAGGGTGCATCCCCAAGCCTGGCGAGGCAGCTGGGCACAGAGGGCTGATTCACGGCAGCGCCAGCCCTGGCTCCGATTTGTTGAAGTCCCTGGTGCTGATACGGAGGGAGGACAGAGTATTTTCTGTGAGGCAGGAGGGGCTGGCTCGGGCTCCTTCCATTCTCCAGCTGCACTAACGCGCTGTTAATGCACTAATATAGATGGTCTAGCCACATGGCAGAAAAATGGGGAAAAAAAATCCATGTTTAAATCACAGCCACATCTTGCAGCTTTTTGCAACTGCCCTGAATCTCTTTCTCCCAAAACTCCCGTATTTCTGTCCAAAACGACACATCAGCTTTCCGGCCAGGCTTCCTCCTGTCCCATCCCCAGCGTGGGGGCAAGGTGAGCAACAGGGGCTTAAACATGTGGAGCGTCTGTCCACAACTGGAGAGCTGGAAGGAGCTCACGTAAATCTTGAGGTGTGATGGTAAGAGAAGACTTGAACTAAATGCTGTGTTACTGAAAATAAAATATTTTCAGGTGGAAACAACTGAAGCGATACCCTCTTTCTTTGGCTTAACTTGCATGTTTTCTAGAGTAGATCTGTCTCACTGTTACCTTCTGCTGTGTCTAGCTGTTTATTCTTTTGCTTGTTATTTCCCGATCCTACAAAAGCTTCAGCGCATCTCCGGTGCCAGGTACTGGGAGTAGTTTTTGCCTGTAGTCAGGCATGTGTGCCAGGGCTTTCAGGGTTAGGACTGTAGGCTTCCCCTGCCTGTAGGCAGGGCCGTTTCATCTTGCACCTTCATTCGCCATGCGGCTGACTCGTGTTTCCAGGTGCAATTGTAGTGTCTATAACAAGAAAATTGTCTTTGCAGTACATTTTCTTGTGCTATCTGGCTGCTTATCCAGATTATTTAGAAAGGGATGTAGTTGAACATCTAAATTGCATATTGTTTGTGCACAGATTGGGGGATATTTCTGAGTGTGACAAATTACTACCTTGACACTACTCAGTCAATTATTTGGGTTTTTTTTACACGGTGGGGTAGCTGCGCACACAAATTGGGTACGTGGTGGTGCACCTGACTCTTAAGTTCAGAACATTATTGCAGTGTTAAATGAGAATCTATTTCCAAGGGCATTCTTTGTCATTGGAAATTGAGGCAGGCTTTGGTGCAGGAAAGGACTAGGGCTAGCAGGAGGTCCTTTAACATCATCTTCAGGTTGATTCTTTCTGATGAACTTAATCCTTCTCCTGTTTGAATCTTCCTCTCTGTTACTAACTAACTTGGCTTCCGCATGGTGAACTGAAGGCATCTGTGATGAAAGGCCACAAATACCCATTTGGCCACTCCGCTTAGGATGATTCTGTGCAGCTTCAGCACAGGTTGATTTTTTTTTTTTTTTTTCTTTTTTCCATAGCTGCTTCACTGCAGGGAATAGAGATGCTTTCTGGTGACGGCTTCCTGATGGGAAGCTCTTGGATTGCAGTTGAATTACAAAGGGGAGTTGGTGGGAGTGCTGCAGTGAGCTCCAGGCACCGGGCGCCTGGTAGTGATCTTTGAAAATGAGTAAGGTGTGTGGGGCTGACGGTCCACCCAGCATGGGCCTGGTACAGGGTCCATCCCTGCTCTCACCTGTTCTCCCAAATCCAGCCACTGACACGTGGAAAATGTTATGGATTACTCCTTGTTTCCCCAGTGTTTGTCATATTGCAGGAGCATGTGGAAAAATTCATCAAAGGGTATTTGTATTCTTCTGCTGCCTTGTCCTTGGCTTAAATCTGTGTCTTACTGCTGCAAGTGTCTCTTGCAGCAAGTCCGCCTGTAGATGACTTGGTTTTCTTATCATTACTCAGTGATGGGGAACTGCAGAAGGTGTTAAGATATAGGTCATTTATCACCTGTTGAAGGGAAGTTAAGATCATGATGGTTAGATGAAATGCTTTGGTATTCTTTTCTGGTGCATTTCAAATTTTTTCTTTTAAGTCTGAAGAAATTGTTGACTTCAAATACCTTCCAGTTTGGAGACTTCCTTTTGCCTGTTTTTGGAAAGTTGTGATAACCTGGTTCCTACTGACGTGACTGGATTCTCTCGGCTTCATGGGTCTAATAGGCACTAAGGTACTTGACAGATTTCTCTTCTCCCACTTACGAGAATTGAAATCCCATAAACAAATCAATCTCATTTAGGCCCTCTCTTCAGGGAACTGTTTATTAATTCAAGCACACCAATTCAGGCAAAATCCTCAAGTCAAACAAAGCAAAACTCTTGCCTTGCCCAGCCAAAGCCACAACACCTTTTTCTTTGTTTCTGTCTGTCCCAGGTGCAGGAGCCACCACTCCCCATTGTTTGGTCTTCCCCAGTTTGCGTCAGCTCTCATTTCAGAAAATGCCTGATTCTTTCTTTAAGATGTAGTAATTTAACAAGGCTGCGTGGACATATGCTTCACACCTACGTATGTAAACTAAAGCTTGTTGCACTCACACTGGCTTTGCTGGTGGAAACTTTGATCCTTTCTTTTAGACCGTCTTGTAGTAGCTGTAGTGATTTTCTTTATTTTCAAATCACAGACTCTCTTCTTCACGATTTCTGTATAGCGTTCACTGTTGTTTCTGGGAAAGTTAGGAGATCGTGTAAGATAAAATGTCTGCTGACAGGGAATTATTTGGGGGGGGGGAAAGAACACCTGCTAATCTGCTGTCTTAGAAAGAAATGGGAAGATGATCAAATAGTTACTATTTTGAAAGTTTGTTATTTTTGTAAATTTGTCCTGCAAAGCCTTACCTTCCATTTTATAACCATTCACACTGACTTTCCATAATGGAAGTGCAAACTGGATTTACCACTCTAAATTGTACTGATATTGGAAGTACAATATAAATTCATACTTCTCTGTGGAGAGATATATGTGGTCATAATATCATTGTAGATGAGGGTTTTTTGAACTCTGATGGCCATTATTGTCAGGGCTTTTTGACAGATGTAATTTAAAAAGTATTTCTAGAAGTTTTGTTCTTGTGTTTTTGTTTCTGTTTTATTTTGACAGTTGATAAACACCACAGAAGAAGATCCAGTAAAAAGACAGATGCTTACTTAGTGGGCACACAGTTTGAATGACAAACCAAGATCAACAGATCATTATTTTTCACAGCAAGCAGAGTAGAGCCGAGAGAAATGGCTTATTTTAGTGCCAACCTGTGCTGATAGTAGCTCTTGCGTTCCAGAATGCTGCACGACAGGAGAAGCTCTCTTGCACTATTTTGAGGTTTTGCTCTGTTTGACTGCAATTACGTTTTTTATGTTCAGGCCACTACAAGTTTGCTCAGAGTACTGCCATTACAAAAAGGAGGCCAATAACCTCATCTGCTCTAATTCAAATCAGAAATAATAAGTTGTTACATGTTGTCAAATATTTATTTTTCTGCATTTCTACCCACTTTTGGACTTTATTCCCAGCCTCATTGAGTTGTTGCTTAGAGCAGGTCAGTTAAGCATAGGCAACATGGTCTTTTCACTTTCTTTTTGACAACCTTTATTGTTGAGCTAGCTTAACTAGACTAAATCTTGATGCAAGTCAAAGTACTCCGCTGCAGTTGCACATCATCTGATGTCTTCAGAAATCCCACTACGTCCTCAGCTTCTTAAGGAAAAAAGCAGCTGATTCAGGACAAACTCAGTGCTTGTGGAGAGCACCTTTGGGACTTTTCGCAACCTTCCAGTGGTTCAAGGGTATATCAGGTGTTTTCTGTTTACTGTCTCGTTATATGTATGGATACAATGGTAGTGTAGTTCAAAAATCTTTGTGATTATTAAATGAATTAAATTAGTAGCACGTGGAAACGCCAGATGATACTTATTTTACATTGCTGTGTTTGACTTCTGAGGTTTGAGTGGTAATTAGCTAGAGGGAAAGACTTGTTTCTATTTAACATTAATATGTTCATCATCATAAAGCATGTTCATATGAGTGTTTTTCACATCTCAGTCTGATTTTCTCTTTGCTTTCACTGAGTTGTACAGCTGATAAAATGCATGCACTGTCTCAATTTTAAAACCAGTTTTTGACTTAATTCTTCCAGATAGGAGCTGAAGAGTTTGCTCCAACTGCTGCTGCTGAGCAGCTGGTAAGGTGAAAGCTCTTTGAAAGCATAGTCACAACCTTCCAGTAACTCACAGCTCAAAGAGCTTGGTTCTGCCTGTAAATATTTGTACTTCAGGAACTGCTTTATTTCTCTCTTGGATAGCAAATGGCTTGCCTGTAAATTTTTTTACCCAGTAAGGGCTGTTTTACCTGACCGCACTTGTGTTCTGCTCATAAATACTCCAGCTACTTGGGATTGCTTGAGTTTGGGACATTCTAATAAAATGAGACTGTACTGTGGGACTTCATAAACTCAGCACATTTTTCTGGAACTGCTGCACTTCTACACAGCTGCAGTTGATCTGCCCAACACCTTTTCTGTCCTTGTCCTTAGAAGTTTTCTCTGTAAATGGCGTGACCATATAACAAAACGTTAGTATCGTCCATGTTGGTGGAGCCAACCTGAACCGTGCAGACCGTTGGGAATGCCCCACCATGCATTCTCAAATGCTATGCACAGAGCAGTTGTACTGCCCAGACAGTAATTGCTGAAGTTGTTTACTCATGGTAAGCAAAGGGATTGAGACTGGTGCGTTATTTAAGAGAAAATGCGCAGAGGCCTGGTTTTCAAATATAAACGATAACTTGTATTGGCAGGTGAGGGATTTGGGCCTGCAGATTGCCATGTTGGTCTATCAGATGGTAATTTGATCAGTTAAATGGCAAGACAAACCCGAATGTTAGAGTGTGAAGACTGTCTCTGGCAAACAGTGCTCCTGACACTTGCAGAATAAGGCATCTCTAACCTAAGTGGCTGTGTGCTGGTGGAGGCTGCATCCACGTGAATCCAATTGGTGTTACAAAAGGTCACAATTCTTCCTCAATCTCTTCTTGCTTTTATTCTTTGTAAGTAAATGGCATTTAATTTAAACATCCTTAATATTTGGAATTAACCAGTAATTGCATGAGCTAGTTAGGTGTGAACATTTAGCATCAATCCCTCCTAAAGTGAATGAGCAGTCACTCACCCTTTGTCTTCTGACCTTGTGTGATTGGTCCTAGAAGGTAATTTATTCTAATAAATGGCTTTGAGGCAGACAAATGCATTTAGTTTGGTCTCGATACTGTAAGTGGCCAGGAGCGTGCAAGAGGATGGCCGACCAAGATGATCTCCAATCACTGCTGTTGAATCACTGCAGTCATTTTCAGAAAGGTCAGTTAAAACCTAGGAAAATTAATGAAAAAAATAATTTTTTATCGTAGTGTAGATGACATTGTTGGAGGTGTTTTGCAGAAGACATAAGTCTGGTACTGATACTTAAACCTTTGAACTGACTGGTTGAGTTACATCAATACAAATCAATGGCCAGCTGGATAATTCATAAAGATCAGAAGCCTCAGAACTGGGAGGTGAAACTTCTGAGCAGCTCATGAACGGGGTGTGCTTACATCAGATCATCTCCAGAGTTAGAGACATGAGGTTACAGGCCAGCATGCTGTGCTGTGACTAAAGCAGGTGCATTGTTCTCTTTCAGTATAAAAAAAGTGACCTCCTGCTGTTGCCCTTCTTCCTCCGCTGAGATCAGCCATCCCTTGACTGAGCACTGAGCCTCCTCACTTTGCTTCTAAATCCGCTATTTTTCTCTGTGGTAGTGTTTCTGAGCAAAACTGCATTTGCTGAATGTAAGGAATAAACCAGTGTGTTCTCAGCATCTTAGAGACCACGATTTCAGGCAATTACAGGAGAAGGGTGTAAGGAAGGCTGTTTTCCTGGTACATGTGAGAGGAGAGTAACTCTCGTCTGGTTGGACCTGTTTGTGAACCCCCAGAGGGAATTTTCATGATAGATTGACAACCTGTGAAACCATGACGTTAGTATCAAATCATCCTTGTGACCTTCATACATCTTTCCCACTACCTGCTGCTCGGATTTCAGCATGGATATAGCAAGCAGTGTTTCTGTAGGTTGCTAGGGTTGGAAATGACTTTCTACAAGTAATCACAGTTCAAAAATCGCATGATGTTTTGAGAGAGCACAGAATTTTTTTTAACAATGAATATTTGTGGGACAATATAGTATTTCAAAAGAGAAGGTTTGTCACACCTGGAATACTATAAAGATGACAAAGAAAACCGGTCCTGGCTTTTGGAAGAAATTTTTTTTTTATTTATAAAATATTGTAGGTTTCAAGATCAGAGGGGAGTCCTACTGCACAAATGAAGAGATGACTTCAGAATGGTGTAGTAGGAAGATATTTTCGAGTCTTTTGATTATGGTGCTGATCTGAATAGAAACAGCCAAATCTATTTTGACGTGATGATTGGAAACAAAGCTAACACAGTTTCCAGAAATGTCAATCATACTCGATGAAAATTTATTTCCCTCTATCATAAAATTGTACCACCTACTGAAATTAAAACCTTTTTTTCCTTTGGTTTGCTGGTATGTCAGATAGAAGCACCCATTTAGCTAAGTTTCAAGCAATCTTTGTCTCTTTCAGTATTCAGTTTGAATTTCTGTAGTATTAAGATGCAGTGACAGTTTCACAGTAAATCCTCATTATAAATATGCATGCTAAAGAGCCTCAGCATGCACAGCTAGAGTCATTACTCGCGTAGCATATTTGTTTTCTATTTTTTTAAGCTACTCTGATTCAAATGTAACTCTGTTCTTCTTGCTGTTTAACTTGATTTCAAACAGTTTGAACAATATAGCCGAAGGCGCCTGTTGTAACGCAGAGTTGAAACCATGTCTGGAATTTGTTAGAAGAAAACTCAGCTTTAAAGGACAGGTGCCTGTCCTTTAAAGGCAAAAAGTACAAAAAACTTCTAAGAAGTTTGCAGTAGTCTCAGGGTAAGTGAAAGATGAGTAATTTTGAATCGAGCTAGCAGGCCTGGTGAAGGGTTCGCCTCTGGCAAGATGATGTGCCTGTTGTTGTTCCTCAGCCTTCAAACTCCTGTGGCACTTCTGGACCACTATAAGTGACACTGATGTGGGAAACACAGCTAGAGGTGTATTTACATGTAGTCGGATTCTGGTCAAAACCACGGACCAAGAATAATTGGGTTTGGAGATGAGCTTTTGTTGAGGAGATGCGGTTCTGGTGAAAAGATACAAAATGAAGAGGGTTGGATCTGGTACTGTGCACCGAAGAGAGGGTCGTGCTGAGAAGTGAGGTTTGTGGGAAAACAACACTGATGGCAGGAGAAGGGCAGACCTGAATTCTGTCTGCCATAGTATTGCTGTGGCGGTGAGGATGATCTTTAAAGGATGATCTTTCCCAAGATTAGCGGTTAAGAAAGGAGTTTTTCTAAGAAATGGCACCTCCGGCTGTTCCTTACGAATGATGGAAAAAGTTCTTCATGAGTGAATAGCACCATGTACAAATCCACAATAAGAAATGCTCTGGTTTTGCTCCCACCCAGCTGTACATCTTCTACTTCAGTATTTTGCTTTACTAGATTGGTGCTGGATGGACACGGTAGAATGTGTCATCATGCTGGATGACACCATGGAACTAGATGGACACCGTAAAATGCATTTTCCTCATTCCCCAGCAAGAGATTTCTTTCTTTCAGTAGCTTGTGTTTTGCTTTTATTGAAGCTTTTCCTTAAGTGTTTTGAATTTATTTGTTCCTTAGCATGTTCTCTTCCCAGGACAAGACATATGACTGGTGGGGACCAGCCAGATTACTAAATCCGTTTTCCTATAACCAGTGAGGGAAGAGAGAAATGAAAAGAAATCATTCTCCAAGTTTTCCCTACTTGCGCTGTGAGGGGAGATCTGTTTTTCTGTGCAGAAGGGTGGTCATCAATATTTGCAGTACCAGGGACTTGAGTAACAATAACAGAAAGCACTGTTTTTTCTGCTCATTAATTTCCTTATATACTGCTTATTTAAAAAAAAAAAAAGTTCTTTTTCCAGGCAGAATCGGACTATAAACATAGTAGCTGTACTTTTACACAGGTCAGATGGATGTCAGATAAGATGGCAATGAAATAACAAAGTGCTTTCAAAGAAATGAGTGCAGCTCCCAGTGAGACACAGCGCAGTGAGGAGGAGAAATTGCTTGGGGAGCATCTAGAAAAATCTGAACATACAAAGAATTGAATGCAGTAATGATCCTAAAGAATTGCTTATCAGCTTGGTGAGTTCTGGTGTTTTGTTCAGACAAGTTGTAAATTGGAGGGGGAAATTGGGACATTAGGGAAAAGTAAATTGGCAATTCCTGTGAATATCAGAATAATAATGATGGGACAGATGCCCAAATCTATCTCTGAAGTACTTGGAATAGACCCTCTCCAAGTCCTGTCTTAGCTCATAAAAAGGCTTGGAGAGGTTCTCTGCTTGGTGTTGGGCAAGGGAAATATGCAGGTGGGATTTTTAAGGGCACGTGTAGAAGACTCCCACTTTGTAATTTTTGATGGCCCTTTACGGCTTTGAAATTTTTTGTCCCAAGTCAATAATTGCAAGAAGATAAGTCTGATGGCATGAGCCATTTCCTGAATAGCTCCAAGTCAGCATGGTTCCATTGAATTCAAGGACTGCAGCAGCTTTTTTGCCATTCTCGGGTGTAGAGGAACATTGACAAGTTGCCTTTTTAGTCCTCCACAGTATTTCAAGGGTTAATTCTTTCGCAAGTACTGTAGTGTTTAATGTTTGCTGACATTTAACTGAAACAAAGCCTATGAAATGAAAAACAAGGTAACTGGAGATTTCCTAATTTAGAATGTGTCTATTTTGGGGAGAACTTAATTTCTATATTGGAAATTGCAACCTTGACCCTAGAGCTCAGTTAAGCTTTGCTTCTTATTTATATTAGAATGAATCAGTTTCTAATTCTGTGGATTTTAAGTCCGATTACTTTTCAGGTGAAGGTTTTTTTTTTTGTTGTTGTTCTGGGGGAGATGTTTGGTTTTGTTTTGTTCTTTTAGACGAATAAGGAATTATGGGGGAATATTCCACTATAATTTTTTCATGACTTGTTCTGCTTCCCTAATGTTACTTTAAATATAGTTGCTGTGCATTTGTAAATAAACACATTTTCTCCTGCAAGATGTTCCCATTACTGCTCATATGTCTCAATATAAATTTTGATACGTGCTGCACTCAAGTTGAAAAGCATCACAAATATTTCTTTCTCCCAGCAATTACCAAAGGTTACTCAAAGAGCAAAGGCATTATTTCATTTAATGTTTCAGAACCATTCAAGAGAAAGTGAACTTGTTGCTTTTAAAATTGTTTGATGCTGCCTTTGCCTCCAGCTGAGGAAAAAGGATTTCCTTTTTCTCACAGAAGGGTACTCTCATCAGCTGTTGCCACTTTATTGTTGACATTGTACCTTTGTATTACTCTGAGTTCAAGGATCATAAACTTCATCAGGCTGATTACTCACCAATTAATCTCAAATGGATTTCCCTGTCTAATCTCGTTACTTGTGTTTCTGTTGTATACCTCTTCCAGCAACCTTGGTACTGGTGATGTAAGCCCTGTCTTGGAGGGAGCGATGCATGGCATTTTTAAATGTCAAAAATAACACAGTTGTTTCAGCCTGGACTGTCTTTGTGGCTGTCCCAGTGACAGACCGGTCCTAGTCTAGGTGGAGGTTCATCCGAGTTGTTACTTGTTGCTTGTACACATGTTATGGGGCAATAACATTCTGTGCTCTCAGTCACTAACTTCTGTTGTTACCAAAAAAAGGAAGGGGAGGTGGGGTGGGAAAGCAACCTTGTACTCTAATTAATAGGCTCTTGAAACTCTGAAGCATGCTATATTGCCTCGGTGGAAGATGCAGGTAACAGCTGTAGGGTTGGAAATACTTATTATTGTAAAGGATGAGAATATTTTAAATACAACTTCAGAACTAATAGGTGAACAACTAGTATTAGAGTTCAGCAGAAATTAGCCTCATTTACAGGGTTCTTTGGGTACTTAATGCAAACTGCTCTGAGCAGTTCACTACAACTGGAAATCAAGGAGCATTATCCTTTCTGCTTTTTTTAATGAAAAATACATTAACTTGTGTTTCCATCTTCATTTAAGTTCTGCTTGCTAGAGCAGATCCGTAGCTAAGCCATTGGTCAATTTTTCTTCAATTAATATCCTTAATTACATTGTATTTTCATCCTTGACAGTCAGAAGCCCGTCATTAGAGTTGAATTCTCTTTAACAACCAGTACGTTAGGATTTTTTTTTTCACATGCCACAGGATATTTATGAAGGGGGGGGGGGGAACCCAAAACCACCTTTAAAATTTTAATGACTTTTCTGTATAGGTGTTCAAGCATTGTGTGGCGGCCGCACGGGCTGCCGTGGCCGCGCAGAGCTGCAGTGGGCGAGTGAGGTATGAATGAGTCCCTCTTGTTCGATACTTTGCTAAGTCCAGCTGCGTGTTGCAGTTATCTGAGGGTAGATGGGAATACTAAACAATCATTATTTTCTGTAGAACAAAACTCCTTTGACTGTGTTAAATCAAAGCTTTCTGTAGCTGGTTGCCTGCCAGTCTTGTACGCCAGCAAATATTTTGGATCAAGTGATTCCATCGTTGAGTTTGGGTTCGGCAGCCTGCTGCATTCTAACTGTGTGCTCCTCCCTGTCCCCTCGGACCCTGACCGCACCGCTCCGTGCTGACGACCATGGAATTCCCAGCATCAGCTGGCCCTTTCTGCCAGGTCATCCGATAGATGAACAGAGCCAAGTTAAGCTCAATGGTCAGAAATGGGCTGTTCCATCTTTGGATTTGAGGAAGGTTGGTTGTGCTCCGCGTTGGTCTGTGTTTCCAGCTGGACTGACGGAGCTGCTGAAGGGTGTGGGGACTGTCCAGGCCAGCCCTGTGGAGAGTCTGAAGCTTTCACCAACCAGTTCCCACTTGGAGTCTGATCTTGAGCCTGGCTGGCTGCGGTGGCTAAACGTCCTCTGGGAAGGCTCGTGAGTGGTGAGATCTCAGCTTTTTGAATAATTTAAAAGGCAGCTCATCTATTTGTTTAGAGACCCCTCATACTAGGTTCAGACTTGCTTGTCTCTGTGCTACAGTAAGCAGTGGCTTAATGAATTATTCATGTCACTTCGTGTAGGGTCTTGATTTTTTTTTTTGAAGGTTATCAATACAAATAGTGCTGCCAATTGATACTGCCTAGCTTAGGAGCTGTGATGAGGCAAGAGCCTAAAATACATCTAGAAGTTACAAAATTACATTTTCACACACTATTGTCATAGAAATATATTCAGAATTAGGTTAAAAAAGAGACAGGTGAGATTGCGATATACTACACAGCAGCACATGGTTTCAGAAAGAATTCCTGGAATTATATTATGCAAGTGCGTCACTGCTGTGAGCAGCTATGTTTCAGCAATACATTTGTTCTTGTTGCTGAAGCCATCATGCCCTTAGTAAAAAACAAATAGAGCGAAAAATGCCTTATGAGTTTTCCCCCTAAATACCTCGTGCTATGTGTAAACCATTTGGAATTTTATTTGATATTCAGTGAAAGCTAAAGGGTTTAAGGACGCTTCTCAGTTTAGCTGGCAGGAGGTGTTGAAGCTCGATAGCCGGGTGTTAAGTCCTGACAGTGGAGGCAATGTGCTGACCATCAGTCGTTCAGTTGCGCGTGAAGAAGGACTTCCATTGGAGACAGCTGGGTGCGTAAATGTGCTTTGAGACACCCGGAGCCTTGTGAGACATCAGTCTGCTTAGTATGTCTGCTCCTGCACATCAGACTAATAGAATAAGAAAAGGTGGCAGAAAAATAATTGCATTCTCTTTACTAATGAAAGAGCACTTCAAGTCACCGATAGTTTTACTGGCTTAATTACTTTGCAGTGGTAATATTCAGTGCCTTTGATTCGAGTTTTGTAACAGCAGTTACATGGACTTAACTAGTTCCTGGGTGAACCAGGCAATTTTTTATGCAATTACATTTGGAATGTATTTAAGTGCGTAAGGAAAAGTACAGCAAAAAGGGGGAGGTGAATTGACTAGTGAGCACGACGGGTGTGCTGGGGGGGAGGTCCCAAAGAAGGCCAGAAACGGGTTTCCAGTTCCTGCTTGGTCCTCTCGTGGTTTCAGTCCCGTGGTGGCTTCAGCACCCTGAGGTCTTCTGAAAATATATCCATTTATTTAGCATTAAATTTTATGTAAAAATAAAA
Source organism: Elanus axillaris (assembly GCA_026212715.1). Classification (NCBI taxonomy): domain Eukaryota; kingdom Metazoa; phylum Chordata; class Aves; order Accipitriformes; family Accipitridae; genus Elanus; species Elanus axillaris. Next base: position 22,371,038 of record JANZLQ010000037.1, on the reverse strand, counting down.
TCCCACCTGGGTGAATGGAAGAAAATGAAAGAAAAAAAAAATAGCAATGTTTTAAAACTTTGTTATTTCAAACCCCTTCTATATAGTTTGTCAAATGTGGTCATGAAACTCCTGTTCTTGTTTCTTTGCTGAATCCTCTGAATTCAAAGCTAAAAACCCAGGTGTATGTTCAGCTTAATGAATCTTTTTGCCTTTGCTAGTTTTATAGTTGTATGTAGAAAAATTAATTGAAACGAAGAACAACAATTTTCAAGTGCTGTACAGTCTTAGTGGTCAGAAGTTTGTGGCAGTGGGTTCAGGGCTGCTCCTTCTGCTTGTCCTTCGGACGTCGTCTTTGCCGCTGGAGACGAGTGCCAAGAGAAGGATGTCTTCTCTCTCTTGGTGCTGCAGGCGGTCGCAGTGGAGAAACCTGCTCCTGGGATGGGGAGGGGTGGTTGCCCTCCAGCCCTCCCGTGCTGGGGCAGCCTTGTGTTCGTCCGCTTGCGTGAATCCCATCCCAGTGCGGTTCGTGACAGCCGCACCGCGTGGCCTGTCCCACGTAGCGCACGGTTCAGGAGAGACACAGCTCTCCTCTGGAGAAATTCCACTTCTCTGGCAGCTTGCCACTGTGGAAGGAGCATCTGCCAGGCTCCACATTAATGTGGTTTCATAACATTCTTTTTGAGTTTGGCTCAATACTACGTGTAATACGAAAGGCGTTTCACACATTCGAAGGCATATAAATCTCTGTGTGTATAACACAACTGAAGCTATCAGGTAGGTGATAACGTACGCTCTGCATTCAGAGCTGCAGAGCATTAGCTGACATCTTTTTAACTTGATAGTACAGTGAATTTGGATTAACCGCTAATTCTGAAGTGACTGAAATATTCTCTTTCTGGTGACAGCACTTGTATTCTTCTTGGAGTAAAACGTTTACTCCAAGCAGTAAGAAGCCATGACAGACAGCACAAGAAGGAAGGTGCAGGAATTTGAGCAATAACACTGCAGTAAAGCTGTCTTCGTGGCTGGTTTTTATTGTTGTAGCTCTTATGGCATATTACTTGCCAGGTACATTATCTAAGTTGCATTAATTATATATGTATATATGGCTGTGTATAGTTTAGGATAGTATGTGTTCTGTGTAAATGTTTTTCTGTGTTCTGCTCTTTGCAAAGATGAACAATTTTTAGATCGAGCAGGGAATAAAATATAGAACCCAGAGAGAAGGACACGCAGTGCAATGCAAATGTTGGGGCCAGGAAATTTATAATAAGGATCTATAGGGTAGACAAAGATTGATGAATGAATTGAGCATCTCACACTTTTGCATGCGAAATGAACAGAATGTCCTAAGAGTCTCTTTCAAAGGTGATAAAAGCATTGTGTTTTATGGAGGAAGGTTAGTGTTTCCATGTTGCTCGATTTATCCTCGAGCGGTTTGCGTTGTTTGGAGCGGTAACAGCCATGCTGCATTGTGTGCAAATACGTGACATCAGAATTAATTACCTTGTTACGCTTAAAAGTTTGTGAAAAAAGGGCAGATTCAAAGTTCTGTTAGATTAGTACTTGTTTGTTGAGTCAGGGCGTACATTTTTCCCTGATCATTTCAAAGGCTTTGGTCGGTACAAAAGTAATCAATGTTTTTGAGTAACCTATCGGTAAGGGCAAAGTAGTCATAAATAGTTGTTGGAACAGGAATTATATTGACACTAGACTTTTAAAATTCGAATGCATCTTTTCTGACAATATAAAAAGAGCGCTGCTTTTCAGATGAGTTACTTGTTGACCCAAAATCTCAGCATGCTCGTTGACCCAAAATCTCAATGGAGTGTAGAATTCTGATTTTAAACTTAAATTGTTGGGTTTTTTTCCCCTTTCAGAGCTGCAAGACAGCATGGCGCAGAGCAACTAGACACGTTCCACAATGATAACCCTCCAGAAGGTAAGTCTTGACTGTCTGCGAAGAATTGAAGTGGTTTGCCTTGTCTTTATGCACGAAGACCTTGTGTGTCCCGTAATTGTTGCTGAGAGAAGGTAGTGGTGCTGACAGCTGAGGGTGCTCAGGTGGTGTTTCTTGCTGCTGTGGGGTATATCTCTGTCCTGCACACCAGCAAAACCAGCTGGGATGATCTGTGCCAGGGTGAAGCCTGATACTTTTTTATTATTATAAGGTCATAGATTGTGTAGTGTGTCTTACCAGACTATGCCTTTCTGTCTTCTCTGCCTTGTAATTATACACTCACTCTGAAACCACTTTCCCATTAAGTGGGAAGGCTTTTATTCAGCTGCATTTTGTTAAACTGTGTATAGAACCCAGATACAACCATGGTCTGGGCATTTTCAGTTGTTTCTTTTTTCTTTGTGAGTCTTGAGGCCTGTTTGAGAGATCTGTGGTGTGGGGTAGTATCATGCCAATAGTGAAATGCTGGGTTCAAAATGAAAGGCAGTCATTCCAAAACATTTTTATTTTTAGATCCTCCTTTTCTTAGTCTTGGATGCTGTTTCCCTCTGCCCTCCTTCAGCATGATTGCTTGCCAAGCCGTGTGAGGCAACTTAAAACTGACATCCAACCACAGCTTGAAATGTGCCTTGAAATCTGTTTTAATTAGATATGAGCCATAATAATTTAATTACAGTTCCACCCACTAAATTGTCTGTTTTGAATTGTAGCAGCCACATTGTGTACAGAAACAAAAATGTTTGGAGTAGATACCTCACTGATTTCTATCAAGGGCATTCAAGCTTGGAATAAAGTACCAGAATAATGTGACTGTTTAACCTCTAGCTTGCTAATTACGCACATTACTTGTGAAATCTGCCAGATTTATCTAGATGTAAGTCAGCTCTGGCTTAACTGCTTGCTCCTGGGGGATGAGATGCCTGGTGCATCTCGCACTGACTGAGAAAGCACCTGAGTGCAAGATCACGCGTGTACTGCCGGTGAGAAGCATACAGCCAGCAAGAGATGACTGGAGTTTGGGAAATGTCTCATTGCTTTGTGGACAGACCTTTCAAATAATTATTTCTGATAAATTTGAATTAAATATGTATCACACATTTAAGATGGAATTCCATCTTTCAGTGCAGATGTGTAGAGGCTGTTGTCCGAGAGGAGTCACTGCTGAGTTGTCTAGGTTGCTCTTCGGTCCTCTGGTAAGGACCGCAAGTTATTGCTGTTTAAATTTGCAATTGACAGAAAGACCGGTAGAGTAATTATTACATCTTTGTCCATATTTAACGCATAGAGTAGGCTAAATCATACGGTAACCGGGGATCATTCAGTGATGTGTGTTGTAATACAGCAGGAGGGAGATGAAGGAGTGAAGGCCGTAACTGAAGAGGAGAGACGGTATCAGAAGAACCAGCAGCTGCAGAGGTAGGAGGAGACACGTTGGTTAATGGAAACTTCTTGTGCGATTGTGTTGCAAAACACCACTTGCAACTCTCCGATTGATTGAATCAATCGGTCAATCAGTCTGTCTATCATGGATACAAGCAGTGGTTAGAGTTAGTGCGAGAGCAGTGGAATTGCCTTGGGGGAAAATACTTGCAAACGTGCCAAAGGTACAGCATAAGCATACCTAAAACGTGCAGTTCTGGTCAAACAGGAAATAATTCATTTCATTCATTCTGAATTATCTGAAATAAGTCTTTAAGTATATTCTTGAAAGGCTTTTTATGTTTTAATTAGAATGTCTGAAGAAGTACTGCTCTAGAAAATACTGTGGTTGATAGCACAAATTTTCTTTAGTTATTGTGGCTTCTACCCATCTTCTCGACAGCGTTATGGTGTAATGTTTCCTTTCAATTTGCTAACATACAGATTAAAGGTAATCTTTAGATTTGGAACATTTTATATCTTCATACTCACAGATTAATAATTTTCAGTTTGGGGATTTCTACTTATGTCTAAATCCTTGAGATGTTTGATGGGTATTTTTTGCAAAATTGTTGGACACTTACTCTGATGAAATCCTGTTAATGGAATTTCTTAGTGGTTAGCAGTTAAAGATGGAAAGCTGTAAGACCTGAATTAATTCTGCTCTTGTTGTCAGTGGTATAAATTCACATTTAAATCAGCAAAATGACATTATGAAACCTGAGGGATGGGAGTATACCTCCATGTGGGCAGGTTCTAGAAGGCAGCTGGTGTGTTGTGACATAAGCCAGGGTATGAATGAAAACTTCATTGTATGTTCAGAAAACATAAAAGCAATAGATTGTTGAAATGGAACTTCTCCATAAAAGAGGGGCTGTGGGACTTGGAGAGAGAGCCCATGGGTGGGAAATAAGGGAGGCTCATGTTGCCGCAGTTGGGATGGTCCTTTGCTCTGTGGTAACAGCTGATAGCAGTTCTGGATCATTACCCTCCTGTGGAAGATTTCTCATGCGCTTAGGGATAAAAGGCTGTATTCTTCTGTCTTTGGCTTCGCCGGACACAGCTCCAAAGCAAGATGTTTTCCATTTTTTCATATGGTAGTAGAAGAAATAATTTGGCATTTTTATCATTATTTTGATGAACAATTCTTACTAAAAACTCATTGCAAGTCAGCAGGCACCATTGTGCTTGAAGGCCTAATGTTTTAAGTACTAATGTGGCCGTCACCTGTTGCAGGATTGGACCAAACTGTTCATATCGGCTGCTTCTGAAGAAGTCTGAGGGATAGTACTTGTCGGGCGCTTCTCTGTTTCCTTGGCTACAAGATAATTTAAATGCCATCTATTTTATTGGCATTAATGAAAATCTTCTGGGATACACATCTTTGCATGATACGCAGTGATTTCATTTGAATCATAGGTTGCGTTAAAACATTAGCTGTAGGGGTGTAGTATTTTGGGTATCAATCTAATCACCTCTCCAAAAGGGTGAAAATGGCTTAGGAAGACAGAAATATTAATGATGTGTATTTCTCTCTATTAAATATCCTCAAACGGCATATTTTATTGTTTGAGTCTTTCCTTCTCTGACACTAATACGGCACCAAGAAATTTTTTTCCCCAAAAACTCAAGTATGTGCTTCTTAGCAAACACCTATAATTAGTTCAGAATTTTATAAAAGGCTTTCTATTTGCATAGAATAGCATTAATTTTGCATTCATCTATCAAATGAAACGGAGAAGGAAAAAATAATTTATTCATGCAAAACCAACCCGCATGAATCATTTATTTACCTCTTCTGGTAATTTCACAAGCTCACTTTTTATGCATCAAGCTGCAAATTAATCAAAATTTTCTAGGAGTTCATTTTGTCCAGAAAAAAGTAATAATGACATAAATAGCTTCCCCTGTACGGAAAATCCATCAAGTGAACTTGATGGCAAAAAGTCCAGCCAGGGGGTTTTGTTTTGTTTTGTGTTGTTTTTAAGTAACTATCTAAAAGAACAGCTATAAGAGACAGTTTTCACTGTCTTTAACCTTCAGAAAATATTAACAGAAGAAGAATTTTGTGTTCAACCCTATCAAGTTAATCCATGAAATCAGGGCAACTCCCTTGAGTTCGCTAGGAGTTTTCATCAGTGTAAATAAAACTAAACCTGGTGTAAGGGCTTTAATCTGCAAATGCATGTAGAAGTACAGGAGAAATGTACTGACTTTCCTGAACTGTGCTCCATTTCCAGCATCAAAATTTAATGGAGCAAGTTCAGCTCCTGCTGAGGCCAGTGACAAATGACCCACTGAGTTCTACAAGTGCAGTATTTGGCACCATTTAAAATATACTCTTATGGGTCAGTATGGTTCTGAATTAGATGCTGTTTACTCAAGCACCTTCGGAGTTCAGGACTGCTTTTTATGTTTTGCTACTGTTATTGATGGTTTGGTTAGAGCTGAAAGAAGCTGTGGCAGAGCAGAAAACAAGTGCTGCTTGACACTATTCTGTATGACAACCGACACACTCCCTGGCTACACTGATTCTAATGTTTCGATAAGTACCAAGTTTTGACCAGTGTTTTACAGAATTTTGCATAGTGTCTAATGTCATGTTGATCTGTGAAGTATTTAAAAAATGCTGCATTAAACAAAAAAGTGGTATACAGCTGACACAGTGTGTTAAGGAAATGTATGGTCATTGACTCCAACATACGCTTAAAGAGAAAAGTATTCTTTGGAAGTGTGTTTGGTGTAGTGGCAGTTCTTTAAAATTAGCTAAAACCAACTTTGTAACCATTGCAATTTCCAAAATCATTAGGAGTGTCAGAAAAGCAAGTAATGATTAGGAGTGTCAGAAAAGCAAGTAATGATTAGGGTTTCGGGCTTTAAAGGATTACTAATGGCTGCTGTACCAGGCATCTTCTCGTTTACTGTTTTTTTTCCTACGTGGCTAGATGGGCTGTTTGATTAAGATGATATGTCAGTCAGAAACATTACTTTTCCTAATTCAACAAGGGTTATTTTGCATGTCAGTAATTAGTTTGCTTTGTAGTTTTGTGTTAACTAAAGTTTCATCACAGCGTCGCCCTTAGGTGAGAGCAGGGAGTCTGCTGCAGAGGTTCCAGGGTGCCAGCCTGGCCTCTTCTCTGAAACAGTCCCGGCCTGGAAGTCTGCCTTTGAAACGCATGCCACCATGAGGAGAACGTAATCGCAAATAGGGCACTGTGAAATTCAGGAGATTTGGTCTTCTATCTGCTAGTTGCTTCGTAAAGTATTTGCTATGAATTAAAGAACGTAAGGAATTAATTAATGACCTGGGCTTAAAACTCGGCGGCTTGGGGTTCAGCCTAAGCTTTGCCAGACTTCCTGCACGAGTAGGGCAGTTCATGTGGCCTGAGGATCAGATCGCCATTTGTGAAAGCAGGTTTGGTACTTCCCAGTCTACGCTCCTCTCTTTAAAGCATAAAAAGAGCTGCTCTTTTAATGAGGAAGAATTCCTCTTGGTGAGAGCCTCCATGTCTGCCAATAACAAATTCAAAACCTGACTGGATGCGGTACTGAGCGGCCTGCTGCAGCTGCCCCTGCTTGGACCAGGAGGGTTGGAGTAGATGATCTCCAGAGGTCGTTCTCCGTCCCCGTCTCAGTGATTCAATGATGCTGTCAAATAATAAAGTGGAAGTGCCCAGTGAAACGACAGAAAGATGCTAGGCTATGTTGTAATTGAGAATTACTCAAGGCTATCATTTTACCCTGTGCTAAAAGCTTCACAATTGCAGGAAGATTATCTTAACAAAGATGAAAAGTAATTATTGTGCTGCCATTTTCTGCCACTATAGTCAAGGGCCTGTCAGGATCTCCATTACAGCAAACATGGTTATAAAGGCTAATCTAACATGGCAGATATTTGCTTGGAATTAAAATCTGGTAGAGCAGTCCAAAGCTGTTGTGTTCTATATTCTGGTTAACTTTTTTATTTTATTCTAGTGAATGGGTAAGCTCTTGAGCCTTTCATCGATATTCTTATATGAACTCAGTTCAGGCCACTTAAGCAAAATGCAACCCAGAACGATAGAAATTACGAAATTTAGTGTTTGATGGATGCTTCATAGCTCTGTTAGAAATAAATTCTCTCAAAATGGTGCATATTTATGTCACAAGTGTCGCTCCCGTAATTGCAATTACCACACTCTGTTGTCAGTGGTCTAGCAGGCAAGCCACATGCTAAATATGCATGGTGATGAAATACTTTCTTCTTCACAGAGGAGGACGTTCCTGGTACTGTGTAACTACAGTGTGGTGCAGAGTTTTCTTCTGCAGTCTGTCAGTTTAAATGTCTCAATATTGAGGAAGTGTTAAAAAAACCTCAACCATTCAAAATTTATCTTGAAGAAGATAGCTTTTATTAAGGGTTCAGTGCAGCTGACCAATTCATTGTTGGTTTAATCGCTTGGTCCTTCATGAAGGTACTATACCAGATGTACAGGACGAGAACCTACAGTGGGCAGAAGTATGGATGCTGCGCGTGCCACGTGCATGCGGGAGGGGAAAGGCTGGGGAGGCACTCGACACTCTCAAACCAGGAGAGGCCAACCTACCTTTTACAACTGTTACATATTTTTTTAAATGTCGTGTCCGTTGGCTAGATGTGCTCCTTCATCTCCTTTGTGAAGTGTTATTTTTTAAGAACAAGTTAGTTTTCAGCCCCTGTTGAATGTGGTTCTTCTCCAAATGTGCACAAAATTCAAAAATCTCTTGATGGATTGACACTTGCTAGTCCTAAGGTTTAAAGATTTTACACTAATCCAAAGATCATGGTGTTTATTAAAGATGATATTCTACAATCCAAGTTTTTTAAAAAAATGCAAACTTACTTTCTTCACCACTATTGGCTGGCACCAAAGGTTTGTGCTGTGAACTGGAATTTTGGTTTTGGAGGATGACGAAGGTGTGTGGATCTGGCGACATTGTTCTACTGTGTTGCACTCCGGGGTTTTAGGGTTCGGTACAAAGTATTTTTGTTCAGCGCTTTGGCTCTCAGAGCAGTAAAGAACTATTTTGTATATTCTACAGTTCATTAAGATTTTGTCATCTCTTTTTAGAGTTAGGACTGAGAACAGCTTCAATAACAACATTTTCAACACTTCCTACTGCTATTGGGTGAGAGGTGCCTAAGCAAAGAGCCTCGGAGTGTGAAAGCATCCCCTGGCCAGCTGGGAGCTGCAGAATGAGCGGAAGAGAAATAGAAGGAGTTGGTAGGATCACATCTCCGTCAGCCTGGAGGAAGGGTACTCTAGGGTGTTTTGGGGAGGGAGCAGTGCTCTTTCTTCTAGAGTGGTGGAACGGCTCCCCGGGCAGGGGACAGGACCGCAGGGTCGCAGACCAAAGGTTGGAGAAATGGATTCCTCTCTTGCCTCGATATCTTACCTTGCCGTGGGGCCTGCGGCAAATTACTTCAATGCTTTCCGGTGTGGTTCCACAAGTGAAAAATGGCTGTTGTATCCTTCTGGTGGGATATGGAGAAACTTGCAGTGTTTTCAGGGCTTTTTGCCTTCTGGAAGGAGGCGAATGGGTCGGCATACAATTCCCTCCTGGTATGATAGCTTCAGAGTTCTGGGAAACGTAGATGTTTCCCCCCAGAAACCTGTGGTCATTTGGAACAGCTGCTCCTTACTTGTGTCGGAGCAGTACGGTTGTGGTCAGCAGGCTCAGCAAGACTGTGGGACATGGTGTGCGCGGTGCTGCCAGGCCCACTGGGGACAATGTCCTCTCCGAGGGGCTTGGCTTCTGGTAGGGAGGGGATGGTGGGAAAGATCCTGAACATTCTTTAACATTCTCCGCTGGGTTAATGGCAAAATCTTTTCCTTGCTCTAGCATCCTAACTGTTAAACCCTTGGACATGGGTATTGCAAACGATCTGATATTCTTTATGAGGGTTAATTTGATGGGTAACAAAAGCACTTCAAAGTTTATTGGATCTTCACAAGGCCTACTTTCAAGGGTAATTAAACATCTCATTATATCTGGTGATGTTAATTGCATTTTTAATTTTATTTGTACACTGACATTTGCTCTGGCTAAAAATAGTTTTTATAAATGGGACTGAAAGGGGGAACTAGAGATAGATATGTACAAGCTTGTGAATTATAGTTAAGGGAAGAGCGTGGACTTACCTGTCTCAGAAATGAAGTTGCCTACAGTGATGAGCCTTTTTGTTAAGTTCAAAGTGTTGGTTCAAAAAAAAGCCA